>VMDO01020900.1:0-36503 GCA_007922755.1 Pedetes capensis
GCACGGCGGTGCATTCCCAGGGAACACACGTCATGCTGGAATCGGCAGAAGTATTTTGCGTCTAACTGGCCACCAGGGTCCATGACTTGGTCTGCTCGTTTTACCTGCGTGAAGGCTGGGTGGGCAGCTCCTCCTTGGGTAGGGCCCCGCACCCACTCTGCATCGTGAGTGATGCCCCCATCTCTGGCCCACTGAATTCGACTGGCACCTCCTGGGTGTATAGCCAAACAGCCCGTGGGGCATTGGCCCTGCCCTCTGTTCAGAACCAGCACGGAAAACCTCTGGCCCAGGGGGACATGGCCGAGCATGGTGGGGCGGGGGTGGAGGTAACCCAGGGAGGAGGTTACAGGTGCTCCCAGCTGTGTTTTGAGGGTGATGGGTTTTTGAGGGAGACTCTCAATGAGCTGCTGGACGCACGGTATGTGGCAGCCTCGACACGGGTCTTGCAAGGCTTCCCGTGTCCCTAGAGGAACATGGGTGAGTGGTTTTCCTTCCCTTCTCTGTCCTCTTGGTTGTGCTGACTACACTAGATTTTATCTTCAAGGGTCTAGACATGTCCTTCCCAGAACAGCAGCCACTAGCCGCTCCTGGCTATTTACTACTTAAAATATGGCCAGTGTGCCTTGAAATCTGTTGTAAAGGTAAAATGCACACCACGTGCAGAAGACTGTACAAAGGGGAAAAGCAACTGGAATACCTCACTAGTAATCACTGGCTTAATCCTATGTTGAAATCCTGGTAGTTTAGATATGCCAGAAGAAGTACAACATGTTATTACAATTTACCTCACCTGTTTCACTTTATGCATTGGTTCCTGTGGCCTCTGGGAAATTTAAAACTACACGTGTGGGTCATTGTACTGCTGGGGGCAATAGTTTAGAGTGAGGTAAAATGAGCTTTACTTCCAGTGGGTCTAGACTTTGGAGTGATTGCTTTTGGCCTTTTCCTCCAGGTCAACATGCATGACATGCTCTTGGAAGAACTGGCACCAGTGGGAACAGTACCCATGCCAGGAAACATGCACCTGGAGTCCCCTGCACTCCAGGTAATGGGACCTGTCCAGGAGGGTCCGGTGGCAGAGCCCTGGATCTCACAGCCAGGGGCACAGGAGATGAACTATGGTGCTGCTGGTGAATGCCAGCCCTTTTTGGACCCTGGTAAGGCGAGGGTTTTCTTTCTGCTGTCTCTGTTTTGGAGCTCAAGAACTCTCAAGGGCTCGGGTTGGATTGGGTTTCTTCCCCAGAGGAAATGGACCCATGGGACTGGTGGGGTCAGTGGGAGGGAGGAGGAGGAGGAATGCTCTCTGTGGGAACACTGCCCTTTGTATAGAATTTCACTAGGAACTGGTTAATCTAATGGCCTTGCTCAGGGGGCCCTTGACCAAAAGTGTTACTGAGTAAAACCACCCATGGGAATTTGGATCCTCTGGGTAAGGGCTTATTTGTCCAAAAAATTTTGAACCATAGGATCTGTTATGTTGTGGGTCCCCAGGCCCACTTTTTTTTTTTTTTTTTTTTTTTTTTTGCGGTACTGGGGATTGAACCCAGGGCCTTGCGCCTGCATGTTCTGCAAGTGCTGGACCACTGAGCTGCACCTCAGCCCATTTTTTTACTTTTTTGAGACAGGGTCCCCATTTTTTTACTTTTTTGAGACAGGGTCTCGCTAAGTTATGCAGACTGCCTCTGGTCTCGAACTTGTGATCCTCCTGCCTCCGCCTGCCTAGCCGCTGGGATTACAGGTGTGCGCCACCACGCCCAGCCAAGTTACTTTTATAGTATAAGAGCCTGTTCAAACAGAATACCTTAGGAATATATTTTCTTAGGATCCTTGACTTGAGTTCAGTCACGCAATATTAAGGAAATCTGTGTCTCATTACACTCCACATTAGTACCATGTTTTTCAGAGTGTAGCAAGCAGACCCTCCAAATCAGTGTAATCCTGGGCACAGGTTTAACAAGCTCTCTAGGAGACTGCTGCACACACTAAAGTTGCAGACATACTTCCTCTGATAGGATAGGGTAAGTTCTAGAAGGAGTAGGTCCAGCAGAGAAAGGCAGCTGGACTGCGTAGCCTGGGTGCCCTTGTTTTTCCCCTCCTTTCGGGGTCCTCTTACATTGTGTCTGTGCTCCCTGCCCCAGCCTTCCCCTCAGTGAGATGGAAGCATTGGCCCAAGTATGGCCAGAATCCTTTCCTTTCCTCCACAGGCACAGCTCAAACTCCTTGCCTCTTTGACCAAACTGTAGGTCTGAGACAACGAAAGAGAAGGATAAAATGGCAATATGTCGAAAATGGTCCAAGTTACAAAGTAGAAATGCCTGATGCATCCATAATTAGCACAACACCAGGGCTTCAAAAGCATGTCCCTTTTCACATCTTAACATTTATTAATTCAACAGCCTTATGAGTACCTGAAATGAACCCAGCCCCATGCCAGAGCGTGGAGACTTGGTAATCCAAAGGGTAGGAAAACAGCCCCAGCCATTCTGTAGCTCACAGTCTAGTGGGTGGTTCAGATATGTCCATGGGACTAGAGTGAGGAGTGGTAGTGAGGAGAGGAGAGGACTCTGCATAGGGGTACCATGTGCAAAGGCCCCGGGGTGGAGATCAGACCTGCTGCTGCACTGTGAGGGCTGGATAGGAGCAGAGGATTCATGTTGGTGATAATGGAGTCAACAAGGCTGTTAAGAAGATATTTAGCAGGAGTGACATATAGGAGTTGGTGATTAACTGACAGGGAGTCAGGTGATGGATAAGAAGTAGCAAAGGATGTTATCCACATCTCTGGCCCGTGACCTGGTTAGATAGCAGTATTATTCACTGACAGGAAGAATACAGAGGAGGATTGGATTTTGTGGATCAAGGTGAGTATATATTTAAGCATGCGAGATTTGGAGTACTTATAAATTTCCAGCATATTTTTAAAATAAATGTGATAACGAGGGAAAGCCCTCAAGTCCATATTTATACAAATTTGTCAAAGCAGAACCATATAACATTGCCATTTATGTTTCCATCATTACATTATCTTCACTTCATATTCTGTTACGTGATTTTATAAAATAAATCTGTGTGTATGTATGTATCCCTGCAAGTAGTGGTAGACTTATCCTGTTAAATTATAAATCTTTCTCCATGGACATTCTGACTCTGCATGTTAATGTGCTTGTTTTATCAATATTCCAGGTACAGAAATCACATAGCAACATTATTAATTTTGGTATTAATATTTCACTCTCTAAAGCACATAGAAATTCAGTGCATTTAACGACAGAGGTATAATTAATTAGCCAAGTAAAATACAAATCTGTAGGAGAGGAAATTATCACTAAAGTGATATAAGGTGCTTTGCAAAATGATGCAAGACTAATTCCATTATTTAGTTATTTAAACTTTTACTTATTCTGAATGAAAGCATCTTGATTTATTGAATGAAGCACACCCTATTGGAGATTGAATGAAAAGTAGAAGATACTGGCTATAGGAGAAAAAATTTAAAAGTAATTGAAGAACTCAGTTGATTTTATGTTAATATTTGGAATATATTCCCTGTCAGCAAAAAAATAAGTTTTGAGGGATATATGAAATGTGTGTATGTATATTAATTGTTTACTGATAGCCATTTGATATAACTGAAAACACACATGCATTTACTGCAGAATAAAAAAGAGCTTCAGTGAAAAATGTAAAGGGATTTAATGAAGACATAAGCTTAAAAATTCCCTCATTTAAGTTCAAGACAGACATTCTAGATATTAGGAGTAGGGAAGGGAGGCACTGGTCCTAAAAATATAATCTACATCCTGCAAACTATATCTTTGAAAATATGGAGTTCAAAAATTAGTACACCATAATTAGAACACATTTTCCATCATCAAAACTTTGGATTTTTCATCTCAACTGATGGTGTTTCACTTGGAATACATTTGAGACATCAAAGACCATATCCTGGTGGTAGTGAAGGATATGAGAGATGAAAATTTTAAGTAAAATATAGAGAAAACAAATGCTATCTGCAAAGCATCAGAAGGTTCTTGCAATTTAAATGTCTTCAGATTACCCTATTACATGAAGTAATTTACCAAAACCTAACATCTAACTCCAGCTACAGTTATGATATTTCATAATGTAGTAGTAGAGCCTTTATGACACAGTGTTTACTAATGGAGTTTAATAATGTCATTCCCTGACCATAGGATAGGGAGAAAATTCCATCAATGAAGCACCTTCTTTGTTAAACTCTAATTACTTTTTTTCTTCTTTGTATTGAATTGCTATTGCTCCATAATAACTCACCCCCAAATTTAGTAGAGTAAAAGAGAAAGCATTGATCATTTCGCCATTTCTGAGAACTGGGAATTTCAGAGTGGTTTTTTTGAGTGTGTCTGGCTCAGAGTCTCTCTTGTAGATGCTGTTAAAATGTCAGCAGGGGATGGCAGGACGCCTCAATTCCTTGCTAAAGGAACTTCTCCATAGGTATCTTCTCCATGGGTGTCTGAGTATCTTCATGAGAGAGCAGCAGGCTTCCCCCAAGGCAAATGATCCAATAGAAATTAAGGTGTATGCCACAGTGTTGTTGGTAACCAAGTTACATATCATCACGTCTACCATATACTCTTCGTTAAAAGAGAGTCACTACGTCCAACCCATGCTTAAGGGGAGGAAAATAAAATCCCACCGACCAAAGGGAGGAATATCAAAGAATTTGAGGTCATATATTCAAACATCCATTCACCCCATGCTTTCTTACATTTATGAATGTGATCCATTTTCAACTAATTTTTATAGGGTATGAGGTTGGACAGGAAATAAATATTTTATTTGCATGTAAAGATCCAGATCTGCACATGATTTGTTGAAAAAGCTATTCTTTCTGCAATAAATATCCTTGGAAACTTCATCAAGAATCAGGTGGCCAAAGGCATATAGATAGATTCATTGCTGGACTCATTATTTCTCTCTGTGTCTCTCTGTGTCTCTCTCTCTGTCTCTTTCTTTCTTTCTTTCTCTCTCTCTCTGTCTCTTTCTTTCTTTCTCTCATTCTTTTTTTCTTTCCTTCTTTCTCTTTGTTTCTTTCTTTTTTCAGTACTTGGGGTTGAACCTACACCTCATGCATGCTTTGCAAACACTCTACCACTAAGCTGGAACACAGCCCATTTTTTTTACTTTTTGTTTTGAGACAGGGCCTCGCTAAGTTATGCAAGCTGCCTCTGGCCTCGAAATTGAGATCCTCCTGCCTCTGCCTGCTGAGTTGCTGGGATTATTAGCGTGTGCCACTGTGCCCACTGGACTAATTATTTCTATTCTACTGATCTATATATCTATGCTTATGGAAGTATTAATTATTCTTAATTATTAATTATTAATAAGCTTTGAAATCTGAAAGTAGAGGGCTCCAATTTGTTCTTTTTCAAGATTATTTTGCTCTTCTGGGTTTATTACAATTTTATCAGTTTCTACCAAAAAATCAGTTGGGATACTTTTAGGGATTTTGTTAAATCTGAAGATCAACTTGGAAAGTATTGATATGCTAATTGAATTAAATTTGTGATGCATGAACCTGGAATGCTTTTCCATTTACTTATATTTTCCTTGATGTCTTTCAATAATGTTTTATAGTTTTCAAAGTATAAATTTGATGCTGATTTTACTCAATTTGTTTCTAATTATTTTATTATTAATGTTATTATCAATGGATTATTTTATTCATTTCATTTTTGGATTGTCCATTGAAAGCATATAGAATTATAATTGATTTTGTATATTGATCTTGTATCCCATAAACTTAGTGAACTTGTTTAATAGCTCTGAGTGATTCTCAGAAATGAGAAATGAGATAGTTTTACTTTTTATGCTTCAATCTGAACACATTTTATTTCTTTTTCTTGCCTAGTTACCCTGGCCAGAACCTCTAGTACAATTTTGAGTAGAAGTGGCAAGAGTGGGCATCCTTGTCTTGTGCCTGGTCTCTGGAGAAGTTTATTTACTCTTTCACCATTACATTGATATTAGCTGTAGATCTTTCAGAAATAACTTATTGGGATGAGGAAGTATCCTTCTATTCCTAGTTTGAGTATTTTTTTAAATCAGGAAGCAGTGATGGTTTTTTTTCCAAAAGGTTTTTATCTATTGAGATGCTGGTGTGGTTTTTCCTTGTCATTCTATTTAATGATATATTACCTTAATTTTTGGATATTAAACTAACCTTTCATTCCTGAGATAAATGGCACTTGGTCCTGGTATATAATTCTTACTATATATTGCAGGACTCTTTTTGCATATATATATATATATATATATATATATATATATATATATATATTATATTTGCATCCATATTAATAAGAGATACTGATCTGTAGTTTCCTTTTACTGTCCTAGCTTTATATAGTTTTGTTATCAAGGTAATAATTGCCTTATAGCATGAGTTGGAAAGTTTTTCTTCTTCTTCTGTTCTTTGTAAGTATATGTAAAGAACTGCTTTTAAGCCAGGGGTGGTGGTGCACGCTGATAATCTCAGCAACTCTGGAGGCTGAGGCAGGAGAATCACAAGTTCGAGACCAGAGACAGTCTGACAGTCTGCATAATTTAGCAAGACCCTGTCTCAAAAAAAGTAAAAAAAAAATGGGCTTGGGGTGCAGCTCAGTGGTACAGCACCTTCAAAGCATGCAACTGCAAGGCCCTGGGTTCAACCCCCAGTACTGAAAAATACAGAATTGCTTTTTTTTCCTGTTGCTTGTACTTCTGTTGTCATATTTAAGAAATTGTTATCTAATCTAATTTAAGAAATTGTTATCTAATCTAATCTAATCTAAGGTGTGAAGATTTACACCTATGCTTCCTTCTTTCTATGGATTTATCTCTTATATTTAACTTATTGATCCATTTTAAATAAATTTCTGTGTGTGGTGTGACTTAGGAAACCAACATCATTCTTTGGCATGTGGATATCCAGTTGTCTTAGCACCATTTGTTGAGGAGACTATTGTTTCCCGATTGAATTCTCTTGACATATTTATTAAAAATCAATCGACTGGTCCAGGTGTGGTGGTGCACACCTCTAATCCCAGCACTTGGGAGGCTGAGGCAGGAGGATTGGCACAAGTTTGAGGCTAGCCTTGGGCTACATAGTGAGACCTTGCCTCTAAAACAAAACAAAAATAAACAAACAAAGACAACAATAAAAAAACAAAAAGATCAAATAACTGTAAATATAAAGGCTTATTTTTGTACTCTCAATTCCTTACGTTGTTATATCTTTCTTTCCTTATGTCAGCAGGGTAAGTTGGAAAGTATTCCATTCTTCTCTACTTTTAGGATGAGATTATTTAGAACTGGTATTAATTCTTCTTTAAATGTTTGGCAGAATTCACCAATAAAGCCATCTGGGCTTGGACTTTCCTTTGTGGAAAATGTTTTGATTACCGGTTAAATCTCTTTTACTAGTACTAGTTATGGGTCTATTCATATTTTCTATTTCTGCTTGAATCAGTTTGGGTAGTATGTGTGTTTGTAGGAATTTTTAATATTTCATTTAATCCAATTTTATTTTTATACATTTATTTACAGTATTCCTTTATAAACCTTTCTATTTATGTAAGGTTAGTGGTAATATCCCCCATTTCATTTCTGATTGTAGTAATTTGAATTTTCTATTTTCTTTTAATGGCCAGTCTAAGTAAAGTTTTGTCAGTTTTGTTGTTTTCAAAGAAACCTCAGTTTCAATGACATTCTCTGTTGTTTTACAATTTTCTATTTCATTAAATCTGCTCTAATCTTTTTTTCTTTCTAATTGTTTTAACTCTAGTTTTCTCTTCTTTTTCTAGTATTTTAAGGTAGAAACTTATGGTATTATTTGAGTTTCTCTTCTTCTTCTTTTTTTTTTTTTTCTTTTGCGGTACTAGGGATTGAACCCAGGGCCTCGTGCTTGCATGTTTTACTAGTGCAGGACCACTGAGCTGCATCCCCAGCCCATTTTCTTACTTTCTGAGACAGGGTCTCACTAAATTATGCAGACTGCCTCTGGTCTTGAACTTACGATCCTGCTGCCTCTGCCTCCCAAGTTGCTGGGATTACAGGCGTGTGCCACCATGCCTGGCAGAGTTTTTCTTCCTTTTTAATGTAGGCATTCAGAGCTATAAATTTTCCTTTAATCACTGCTTTATGTACACCTCATACACCTTAGTATAGAGTGTGCTCATTTTCATTCATCTCAAAATATTCCTAATTTCCTTTTTGATTTTTTCTTCAACTGATCAGTTATTTAAGAGTCTTTTTAAATTTCCATATATTTGTGAAGTTCTCAACTTTATTTAGTTCTA
Source organism: Pedetes capensis (assembly GCA_007922755.1). Lineage (NCBI taxonomy): Eukaryota > Metazoa > Chordata > Mammalia > Rodentia > Pedetidae > Pedetes > Pedetes capensis. The sequence continues at coordinate 8,319 of VMDO01020900.1, forward strand.
ATTTCATTATACTTTAGTGGGAGAATATACGATGTAAACTTTCACATTTGGGGACATTTATTTTATGGTATACCATCTCATCTACCCTGGAGAATTTTCTGTGTGCACTTGTGAAGAATGTGTACTCTGCTGTTGTTGGATGGACTATGCTAGGAACTTTTGTTATATTTAGTTAGTTTATAGTATTTTCTATGTCTTCTATTATTGATCTTTCGCTTAGATTTTTTTTTTCAGTACTGGGGGTTGAACCCAGGGCCTCGCGCTTGCATGCTCTGCAAGTGCTGTACCACTGAGCTGCACCCTCAGCCCATTTTTTTTTTACTTTTTTTTGAGACAGGGTCTTGCTAAATTATGCAGACTACCTCTGGTCTTGAATTTGAGAACCTCCTGCCTCCCCTTTCCACATTGCTGGGATTACAGGCATGAGCCACAGTGCCTGGCTTCTGCTTAGATTTTCTATCCATTAGTGCAAGAGTTATTGAAGTTTCCAACTACTTTAAAATATGTCAACTTGTCCAGTTTTTTTACTATTTCTGTCAATTTTTCACTTCATATATTTTAGTATTCTGTTATTAGCTGCATGTATGTTTTTAACAGTTACATCTTCCCAATAGATTGATTCTTCTTATCATTATAAAATTATCTTCATTATCTATAGTAAGTTTTTAGTTTTAGTATTTATGTTATCTGTCTTCCAGGTGACATTTGCAGAATATATCTTTTTCCATTCCTTTCCTTTCAATCTGTCTGTATAATTAACCTAAAATAACTGTTGTTGTTAGCTGCCTTTGAGTCAGTTCTGACTCATAGCAACCCTATATACAACAGAACAAAACACTACCCAACACGGTGCCATGCACATGATCTTTTTATGTTTGAGCCCACTGTAGCAACTACTGTGTTTCTTCTCATTTTGAGTTGTGCCACATCGGCAAAAGGAGGTCCCAAGGGCTTTACTCTATTGCCATTGTTAAGGTTGACTCTACTTTGAGCAGGTAACTCTTCCCCACTTGTCTTTTGAATGCCTTCCAACCTGTGGGGCTCCTTTTCCAGCACTATATTTGATGGTGATTCTCTGCTATTCATAGAGTTTTCAATGGCTGTTTTGAGAGGGGCCTGCCAGGTCCTTCTCTCTGGTATATCTTAGTCGAGAAGCTCAGCAGAAACCTCCCCATCATGGGTGGCTCTGCAGGTAGCTGAATACTGCTGGCATAGCTTTCAGCATCACAGCAACACTAAGTCCCCACAGCATGACGAGCTGACAAGACATGTCGAGGATTTCCTGAGCTAGTGGAGTCCTGTTTAGAAAGTCATTACCTATGCTTATATCTTGAAGTGTTTCTCTTGTGTTTCCCTGTATTAGTTTCAAAGTTTTACATATTATGTTAAGGTCTTTGCTCCATTTAGAGTTTATTTTAATACAGGATAAGAGATAGAGGTCTGGTTTCAGTCTTCTACATGCAGATATCCAGTTAAAGAGGCTATCTTTTCTCCTAAGTGTGTTTTTGGAAACTTTGTCAAGAATAAAATGACTGTAGATGCTTTGTTTTATTTCTGAGACCTCTCCTTTATTCCACTGGTCTACGTGTCTGTTTTTTTGCTAATACTGTGCTGTTTTTGTTACTGTGGCTCTCTAGTATAATTTGAAATCAGGCATTGTGATATATCTACCATTGCTATTTTTACTCAGAATTGTTTTGGCTCTTTGGGATCTTTTATGCTTCCATATGAATTTTAGAATTGTGTTTCCTAGTTCTGTAATGAATGTTGGTATTTTGATAAGTATTCCATTTAATCTGTAGATTGCTTTCTGTAATATGGCCATTTTAACAATAATAGTTCTGCTGATCCATGGACATGGGAAGTCCTTCTATCTTCTAGCATCTTCTTCAATTCAATTTCTTTCTTCAGTGTTTCACAGTTTTTATTGTAAAAGTCTTTCTTTTACTTGGTTAGGTTTATTCCTAGGTATTTTATCTTTTTTGAGGTTATTGTGAATGAGATTGTTTTCCTGATTTCTTTCTCTGAGTTCGTTATTAGTATATAAGAAAGCAACTGGTTTTTATATGTTGATTTTGTATTCTGCTTCTTACTAAAGTTGTTTATCAGTTCTAATTGTCTTTTGGTGGAGTCTTTAGGGTCTTCTAAGTTCACATCATCTGCAAATGGAAAAATTTGGCTTCTTTCCTTATTTGTATCCCTTTTATTTCTATCTCTTATTTCTCTAGTGAAAATATAAAGTACTCTATTGATTAAGACTAGTGAGAAATCTGGGTGTGATGGAGCATGCCTGTAATCCTAGCAACTTGGGAGACAGAGGCCAGATGATCACAAGTTTGAAGCCAGAGGCAGCCTGCATATCTCAGTGAGACCCTGTCTCAAAAGAAAAAAATAAAATAAAATAAATGGTCTAGGGGTGCATCCCAGTGGTAGAGCACTTGCAAATCACGTGCAAGGCCCTGGGTTCAACCCCTCAGTACCAAGAAAAAGAAAGAAAGAAAGCAAAGCAAAGCAAAGCAAAAAAGACTACTGAGAGTAGACATTCCTGTCTACTGGACCACTGAGCTGCATCCCCAACCCATTTTTTTACTTTTTGAGACAGGGTTTTGCTAAGTTATGCAGACTGCCTCTGGTCTCGAACTTGCGATCCTCCTGCCTCTGCCTCCCGAGCTGCTGGGATTACAGGTGTGTGCCACCTCGCCCGCCCACTCTCTCACTCGCTTGCTCGCTCTCTTTCTGTCTTTCTTACTGGTACTTGTGGGTTGAACCCAGGGCCTCACATATACTTTCCAAGTGCTCTACTACTGGGCTGCACCCCTAGCCCATTTTTTATTTTCTCTTATTTTGAGTGTCTTACTAAATTACATAGGCTGCCTCTGGCTTAGAGCTTGCAATTCTCCTGCTTCCACCTCCCATGTCACTGGGATTACAGGTGCTCACCACTGCACCTAGCCTTTTCTTTCTTTTTTGAGATGCAAGAGATGGAATCCAGGACTTTGTGCATGCTAGTTAAATGCTCTACCACTGAGCTACATCCCCACTCCTATCTTGTTCTAAGATTTACACTTAAAAACATTGTTTGATAGTTATTTGAGTTAAATTTAAAAAAAAACTTACCCCTGGAAATCTGCTGAAACACAGAGTTCTTTTGCTGGCTGCCAACTCAGTGCAATTTCTATTTCATTTCAAAAGTCTCAAATGAAGTTATTCCAATAAACAGTTTCCTTACTCCTACTTTTACATATCTCTTCATTCAACACTCAATAGCAGTGTTTCCAAGTTTTAGTATGAAGATTTGCTTCATATTTTAGCTCTAAAATATAAATCTATTATAAAACAAATGTAGAACTAAGTGAATTGATTTTAGCACATAATTAATTCACACAGTTTCCACAGATTAGAGAATAGCCTTGAAGTGAACACAAAAGGATGTTCTTCTCATTTTTCTTTTGTTCTTTTAAAAAAAGACTCTTGTGACTCCAGATGAAAATACCAGTAATTGAGGAGGAAGTAGATATTACGAGGCCCTGCGTCTAAGAAATCAACCTAAATTCTGGAAAAAACTTTTATGAGTCAAACTCTCACACTTTTTTTCTATGACCAGGATATCCACTACCAAAGCTTGATGTGAACTTCCCATTGGATCATAGAGAAGAGCCATGGGTGAAGGAATTACAGGATCCCAAAGAAATGAAACAATTACTTGATTCCAAGATAGGTAAGTAATTGACCATTGATATACTAGGGAGGGCTGGGATTCAGCTCAGTTGGTAGAGCACTGTGCTGCAGTCTCTGAGGTCCTGAGTTCAATTCCCAGCACCCCCAAAATGGGAGAAGGGCCTGGTAATCCACTCCCAAGGCAATCCCGAAACAGTCTGCCACTGAAAACTCTATGAGGGTCGCTATGAGCTGGATACCGACTCGAGGGCACCTAACAACAACAATAACAATACTAGGGAAGAAGGAAAAGAAAAGGTCAACTTTAATCAGGGTAAAGAGCATAGAATTCTATTTAGGAATTTCTATAGTCCCTCTAATGGTTTAAATGACTCTTCATATTCCTCCTCTTTTTTTTTTTTTGTCTTGGAACACAATGACATCAGCAATTTCTATTTCTTCTCAGATTTTGAGGTCGGGATAGAAAATGAAGAAGATGCTTCAAAACAGAAAAAACTGGAGAATATGTATCCATTTATTGTAACTTTAGAGGGGAATGCTCTTCATGGTCCCATTTTGCAAAAAGACTATGTACAGTTAGAAAATCAGTGGGAACCACCCCCAGAGGATTTACAGACAGATTTACCAAAACTTGCAGATCATCAGAACCCCACTATAGGAGAGACACCTGAAAGTTCAAGCTTGGAAGAACCTCTCAATCCTAAGCCCCAAAAGAAAAAGAGTACAGGAGAGAAACCACATCGATGTCCTCAGTGCGGAAAATGTTTTGCTCGGAAGTCACAACTTACTGGGCACCAGAGAATTCATTCCGGAGAGGAACCTCACAAATGCCCTGAATGTGGAAAAAGGTTCCTTCGTAGTTCAGACCTTTATAGACACCAACGACTTCATACAGGAGAGAGACCCTACGAATGTACTGTATGTAAAAAGCGATTCACTCGGCGGTCACACCTTATTGGGCACCAGAGAACCCATTCTGAAGAAGAAACATACAAATGCCTTGAGTGTGGGAAAAGTTTTTGCCATGGATCAAGTCTTAAAAGACATCTGAAAACTCACACAGGTGAAAAACCTCATCGATGTCATAATTGTGGGAAAAGTTTTAGTCGACTGACAGCACTTACTTTGCACCAGAGAACACATACTGAAGAGAGACCATTTAAATGTAATTATTGTGGGAAAAGCTTTAGACAGAGACCGAGCCTTGTTATTCATTTAAGAATCCATACAGGAGAAAAGCCATACAAGTGTAGTCATTGTTCTAAAAGCTTCAGACAGAGAGCAGGTCTCATTATGCACCAGGTCACTCACTTTAGAGGACTTCTTTAAGAATTGTTAAAGGAAAGAGGTCCTACTGAAATTAAAACTAACTCAAAACAATTGCAGTCTATGGTAGCCTATTTGTCTTGGAAGAAGCTTTTTGTTTAAACTTATAGGAATAGCTCTTGGGAGTAGGGGCTGGTTTTAAAACCCATCTTCCAAGGTATATGAGTACTAGGGTATCCATGTATTCTTGCAACTTACCTAGATTTGATTTATTCTGTCTCCGCAACTTTTTTATTGCAATGGAAAAATTTGTGTTCCAAGGCAACTATATGATGAGAATAAGCACAAAGCATAAGAATGACAACAGTTCTCTTATGAGTAGGGTCAATTGATAACCATATCTACCTGACATATCTATTATAGCAGTGCCATACTTGCTCTATTATATAATTATTAAAAGGGGTTCTATCAGCTCAGTTCTTTAGATGGGCCCCAGGTGACAAGAAAGGAGATAGTGAATTTTGTCAAACCATAAAAATATGTCAAGAACACAAAGATGAAGGGGATGGCATTTGCCTGGTAAGAACTGGGTCATTTCCATTGAAATTCTTATGTTAATGAAGTTAAGATGTTAAATTTTACTTTTGAATTTTGCAAAGCTTGCTGATGGCTTAGTTAGCATTCTGTGGTGAGGGTGGTTAGAGTGGAGTATGAATTTCATAATTAACCTCTAGATCTGGCTGAAATCACTTGACAGTAGAAGTTGTACAAGTAGAATCTAATTTAATTGAGGTTGACTGAAGAACCAGTCTCCATGGCTTTTCACTCTCCTTTGGCGTTCACTCGTGTATCTTTCAGTGCTTGCTTTTGCGATTTTACCCATTCTTCGATTCAGTGTCTCCCTAAGTATGTGTCATAGAACATTTAGTTCTGTAAGATATTCTGCAAATAAGTTTGCAAATAATTTGCTTCTAGCTCTTTCCCTTTCCTGGATTCATAATGCATATCAGCATATGAGATTGTCAGATCCCAGTCTAGTAAAGAAGGATAAAGTAACTACTTTGGCTCAATGTTTTCCAAACTTATTTGACCCTAGAACCTTTTTCATGTATACGTAGTAATAATTTACAGAACTAGTATTCTGAAAATATCCCTTGGAACACACTGCCTTAAATATCTCTATAGCTATCAGAGTAATCCTGTTGCTCCAAAGCTAAGTATCTCCAGTTGTTTCAAGGGTATTATGAAAAAATTCTTTAAAGATATACATATTTTGTAATACACACACATATTTCAAAGAAATGCCGATCACTATTTCAGATAATCTATAAGGTGCCCAGTGAACTCAGCCTCTTTGAATTTTGTAATTATGCACACATAAACACATACATATACACATATCTCATTTTAAGGAGGTGAGTGTCACTAATTCAGATGATTAGTAAGTTACTCAGTGATTCTCAACCTTTTTGAATTTTACTTATAATTACATACATACAAACACAAACACCCATGCACACAGTTGCAACTTATATAAATGTTCTCATATAACCATGGTAACGACTCAAATTCCCATAGTGAGGGAAGAAGTATCATTATCAGTTAAAGCTGTTATGTGAACATATTCATTGAGCCTGGTTCCTTATTATACAAGAAATAGGACATTTAAGCATTTTCCCTTTATAAAGAGATCCAACCATCCCTTCCTTAAACTAGAACTAGGGAAGTATACCTCCTCTATTGTATTGAAGTTTTTGGAAGTGATATACAAGTATTTGGGTATATGTACTATGTGCCTAACTAGTCCTGTTCTAGGCTTAATGGAAGCTAGTAATGAAATATAATTCACAAGTAAGGCTCATAAAGAGTTTAAAATATCTCTAGTTAAACAAGAGTTGGGAAACAAATGGAGAAAAATGCAAGAGAGTTTATAATTAAGTGCCAAATCATAACAAGTGCCAGAGCCAGGGTGTTTCTTTATTTGTTAGCATCCAGGTCCTTGTATGATGCTGCTATAAGTCAGGGGTTAAAATTGAGACTCCAGTAGCAATAACATGTAACATGAGAAGAGTCCGAATGTAGAGATGAAAACTACCGAATGTAATGGCTTCTCTTTTCTCTCTTGTGGAATTGCATTCAAACCAGAACAGTGCCTTAGAATGGATGTGCCCAACTGCTCTGTATTTATACATTATTTTAATAAAGTGGAAATGTATATGCTCTTTCTGCTTCTCTTGCATTAAATAATTGTTTGAACAACTTAGTGCTGCTTCCCTGATCAGTGGTTTTGCTGCACTGTGATTAGAAAATAAGTTTTTCTATTTCTGCTTTCAAAGCTAATTTTATTTTTTTAAGATTTATGTGTGATACAATTTGGTAGTTATCCTGAAAACTCTAGAAAATAATAATTCTATTTATAGTGAGCATTTAGAATACAGACTTTGGCTTCTTAATTGCCTTAGTATCTTTAGGATTATTCTCGTGAAGGAGCAGTGATATAGAGATTGTGTTGCTCCCCACTCTGTCTCCGTGCACTTTTGTACTTCCATTCCCACTGCGAAGAGGTCTTTTCTTTTCTCTCCTTAAATATGTTCTATGGATGTTATGCACCAGTTGTTAATAGCTGCCTGAGTACTGAAACGTGGGAAGCTAAAGGACCTAGAAGAGGCCTTGCCTCCCCAAATGAGGCTGAGAACACTCACCCTCACAAGCTCATGATGCCTTTCCTCACAAGAGCAGAGAGGACCCGCATAGTCCTTCTAAGGTTTTTGAAATTGGATCCTGAAGCAAGCAGGGCTTGTTTCCTGGTGTGCAGAGGTTGCTAATCTAGAACTACAGGCAAAAGAAAGGGGAATCAGCCTCCACATGGCTCACCAGTAGGTGGCAGAAGAGACTTGTTGTACTTTGCCCCTTTGAACCTGCAGCCCTATGGCATTCTGAAGGGAAATGAGTCTCAGACACCTCCAGGAACCTACATAAGCCTTACTCCTCAACTCTCTCTTTAACTAGCCGCCTGGCTTAGGCGGAATAGTCTCAAAAATAGCCAGAGCTCATGCTTAAGCCTGGGTCCAGCCCCTGCTTCTTTTCTAGTCCTCCGTAGCAAATGTGCAATGGATAGGATGGGAAGAGAATTCATCACTCACTGCCTTTAATAATCAGTTTGCTCAGTCCCTAATTCTGGTACTTAAACACTTAGATTTGGGTTGGAGGATATATTTCTTTGTCTCCTGAGTGATATATAGGTTAACTTCTACAAGTCTTTTCCAGCTTCTATTGTGAGGCAGACCTTCTCAGAAATCTAGAAAAAAACTAAGCTCACATTTTCTAATCATGTTGTTGTTGTTGTTGTTAGGTGCCGTCGAGTCGTTATCCGATTCATAGCGACCCTCATAGGGTTTTCAGTGGCAGACTGTTTCGGGATTGCCTTGGGAGTGGATTGCCAGGCCCTTCTCCCATTTTTGTGGTGCTGGGAATTGAACTCGGGACCTCAGAGACTGCAGCACAGTGTTCTACCAACTGAGCTAAATCCCAGCCCTTTCTAAGCATACTAAGATATTAAAATATTAGAGAAACATTTTATATAGTTTAAATAGTTACATTTAATGAACATCTTTTATCACCTAATACAAGAAGAAGAATGTATGAATCACTAGAGATGACGTTTTATTTTTTTTTAATTTTTTGCACTATTTGGAGGTTCAAGTGATGGCCTCACACATACTTTGCAGTTGCTCTACCACTGGGATGTGCTCCCATCCCATTTTTTATTTTTTATTTTTATTTTTTTGAAGTTTGAGTCAATGTCTCATTAAGTTATGCAGGCTACCTCTGGCCTCAAACTCACAATCCTGCTTCCACCTCCCAAGTCTCTGGGATTATAGGTATGTGCCAGCATGCCCCACTTACAGATGATTTTAAAAATCTAGAATTTGAAGTCTTTCTGAAGATCAGACCATACCTGTTGGCCCTGGGAGATTCCTGTTTATCCTTACTTTGAAATGTATTCTATAGTAATTCCTTAGCCATATCTCTCCAGTTAAGTTCACTTCCTATGAAGGTAGAGAAGCAAGTGGGCAGAGAAGGTAGAGAAGGTAGAGGGCAAGCAGTGAAGAAATAGAGGCCCCTCACCTTGGCTTGGTATGGAGAGAAACTGCACACCTCATCTCTGGAGACAATTCATGCTGCAAAAGGTGGAGTCCTTCCTGAGATGTTACTTGCTGCTCCTCCCAAAACACACACACACACACACACACACACACACCCCTCAAGGGAATAGAGAAGGATGTTTGTAATTCTTATGCCAATTCCTTCACTTTCAAGCAAAGAAATGGTGTAATCTGCCTCCAGAAGTTCTGTGTTTACCAAATAAATGACCTTGGCAAAGTCTCTAAAGTCTTGATTTCTTCACTTGTTGTGACAGTTTTAAAGCATGCCTGCAGATTATTTGCTTGTGTTTCCATAAAGAGGTAGGGTCTGTGTCCCCTGCCTTTGAATCTACATAAACTTGGGACTGCTAAAAAAGGAATACAACAGAAGTAATGCTGTGTTTATTATGTAATGAAGTCACAAAAGACTTTGCAGCTTCCATCATGTTCACTAGGAACACTCACTCTTGGATCCTATGTAAGAAGTCTGTTTACAGATTACCATTATGAAGAGGACACATAGGCTCTGTAGTGGCTATGTAGGAATAAGATTTCATTATACTCCTGAGAGTACGTCAGTATTAATCCAAAATCAATTGTTATAAATTAAGACATTAATTGTAATCACCAGGACAACCACTAAGAAATTGACCCAAAAATATAGTAAAAGAAACAAATTCAAATTGTATCCTTGAAAAAATATCGATTTAAAATAAAAGAAGGCAATAATGGAAGAATAGGTACATGTTGAAAATATAAGACATACAGAAAACAAATATCAAAATAGCAGATGTATATCCTATCTTACATTAAATTTAGTTGGACTAAAGCTTTAGTCTATAGCCATACACCCCGGTGTCCAATCTTGTCAGATCTCAGAAGCTAAGCAAGGTCGGGCCTGGTTAGTACTTGAATGGGAGACCACCTGGGAATACCAGGTGCTGTAGGCTTGGGAGAAGGACCCTGCAGCCCACTCCCCCAAAAAGTCAGCCATTGAAAACCCTATGAATAGCCGAGAAGCACTGACAACAGTGTTGGGCATGGCACAGTGTTGGGTGGTGTTTTGTTCTGTTGCACATAGGTTCACTATGAGTTAGCCCTGACTTGATGGCACCTAACAACAAGAGAGCTTTAATGAGAATGCAAAGATCAGCAGATTGGATTTTTTTAATGCATGATCCAACTATATGTTGTCTACAAGAGATACACCTGAGATTCAAAGACAAAATAACTTAGTAAGTGTAGGAAAAATATTGAAATATCACATTGACCTCCTTAAAGTATTTAATTATTGTGTAAATCAAAAATAAAAGCTTTTCCAAAAGATATACAAACAGTACACAAAAGAGCTAAAGTTGCTACACTAATATCAGATGTAAAGGATTTTAAAATCATTACTAAAGTCAAAAGATAATACCTCACGATAAAAGAATCAGTCGAGCAGGAGATACAACAATTTGTTGTATAATTTACAATTAAACAATATAGCTCTAAAATACATGAAGCAACAACTGATAGCATTGATGTGAGAAATGGATAATTCATTAATAGTTGGAGACTTCAGTATCCCTTTTTCAATTAGGCAAAAGGTCAACAAGTAAATAGAAAACTCGAAAGCAAACCACCCAGTAGTAGTAAGAATGCACATTCCTTTTTGAGTGCACATGGAATATTTTCCAGATATGCTAAATAATAAAACAAGCCTCAAAAAATTTAAAGAAATGAAATCATATAAAGTATGGTATGTGAATATAATGGAATGAAATGAGAAAAGAAACTGAGAAAATTCACAGCTGTGTAGACAGTAAATAGTACAGCCCTAAATAACTAATGCCTCAAAGAATATATCACAAAAAAAGAGAACAGATAAATGCAAATGAACCTAACATACTAAAGTTTATGGGATACAGGTAAAGCAGTTTGGGGATAAAGCTAAAGCCATTCCTTTTTTCTTCCTTTAGAAGATATATTTTTTGAACTTCAAAACAAGCTGGCATTTTCATACAAATTATTTGTTATGGTTTAAATCTGAAATGTCCCCTGAAGGCTCATATGTTGAAAGCTTCATTTCCATTTTGTCGTGCTATTGAGAGATGATTGGATTATCAGAATGCTAACCTCATTGATGGGGCTGGGATTTAGCTCAGTTGGTAAAGCGCTGCTCTGCAGTCTTTGAGGTCCTGGCTTTGATTCCCAGCACTGTAAAAATGGGAAAAGGATGTGGCAATTCACTCCCATAGCAATCCCCAAACAATCAGTCATTGAAAACCCTATGAGGAGCTGGGCGAGGTGGCACACGCCTGTAATCCCAGCAGCTCGGGAGGTGGAGGCAAGAGGATTGCAAGTTTGAGACCAGAGGCAGTCTGCGTAATTTAGCGAAACCCTGTCTCAAAAAGTTAGCAAAGGCCAGGCGTGGTGGCGCACGCCTGTAATCTCAGCAGCTTGGGAGGCGGAGGTGGGAGGATCACAAGTTCAAGACCAGAGGCCATCTGCATAACTTAGTGAGACCCTGTCTCAAAAAAGTAAAAAAAAAAAAAAAAAAGGGCTGAGGTGCAGCTCAGTGGTCCAGCACTTGCAGAGCATGCAGGCGTGAGGCCCTGGGTTCAACCCCCAGTACCAAAAAAAAAAAAATGTTAGCAAAACATGGGCTGGGTGTGCAGCTCAGTGGTCCAGCACTTGCAAAGCATGCAAGCATGAGGCCTTGGGTTTAATCCCCAATACAAAAAAGAAAAAGAAAGAAAGAAAGAAGAAAGGAAGGAAGAAAGAAAGTAGGGAACAGCCAGGTTAAGTTTCTACCACTTGCTGTCCTTGTGTCTGAACACAACCACCCCTGTCCTCATTGACAGCCCCTGTGGCTGGTATTCTGCTTTCCACGCCCTTTCCTCTCCCTCCTCCCCACTAGCCAAGTGTACTGCTCTTCAGTGTAATGTGGGTTGGAAATTGCCAATTTGAGAGCTGAAAGTGGGGTGATGTTTAAACATAAGCATTCTTAAAATGACATGAATAAATTAGTTTGGCTAATGTTAATCCAAATGAAAATTTAAATTTCAGAACATTATATCAAGACCTAGGAAGTATGCCAAGCGCAGTGGCACATGCCTGTAATCCCAGTGACTCAGGAGGCAGAGGCAGGAGGATTGCAAGTTTGAGACCAGAGGCAGTCTGTGCAATTTGATGAGACCTTGTCTCAAAACGTAAAAAAATGGGCTGGGCATGCAGCTCAGTGGTCCAGCACTTGCAAAGCATACAAGCGCGAGGCCCTGGGTTCAACCCCTAGCACCACAAAAAAAAAAAAAAAAAAAAAAAAAAAAAAAAAAAAGACAGAGGAAGTGGACTAAAATACCTTATTTTGTTTGTTTTGTGGGGAAAAGACCATATATTTCCTTTTTAAGATTAAGAAACAAAAGAGAGATTTCGAATAAAATGCTGTTTAAATTCACTATTTTCGCTAGGTGTGGTAGTGCATACTTGTAATTGAAGCATTTGAAAGGCAGATGCAGGAGGACTGCGATGTTATGTTTAAACATCACCACACTTTCAAAGCCAGCCTGGGCTACATAGTAAGATCCTGTCTTGAAAAAATTACTCTTTTAGCCGGGTGCAGTGGCGCACGCCTATAATCCCAGCAGCTCAGAAGGCGGAGGCGGGAGGATCGCAAGTTCGAGACCAGAGGCAGTCTGCATAACTTAGGGAGACCCTGTCTCAAAAAGTAAAAAGAAATGGGCTGGGGGTGCAGCTCAGTGGTCCAGCATTTGCAAAGCATGCAAGCTCAAGGCCCTGGGTTCAACCTCCAGTACTTAAAAAAAAAAAAAAAAAAAAAAAAAAAACTATGAGTGGGACACGACTCAATGACACTTAACAACAACCACCACTTTATTGATGAATTAAACTATTGATGAATTCATAGCTGAATGGCCTGTCAGGAGTTGGGACCTAGCTGGAAGGAGTAGGTTACTGAGGATGTGCTTTGAAGGGTGTGTTGTCCTCAGCCCCTTCCTCTCTGGACGCGGAGGCTTCCTGTCTGTGATGAGTTCGCAGCCCCTCCTCCATAGGCTCTTGCCCCCAGGGTGTTCTGCCTCATCACAGGTCCAGACAATGGAGCCAAGGGTCACTGAGGATGTGCTTTGAAGGGTATGTTTTCCTCATCCCCTTCCTCTCTGGACCTGAGGCTTCCTGTCTGTGATGAGTTCGCAGCCCCTCCTCCATAGGCTCTTGCCCCCAGGGTGTTCTGCCTCATCACACGCCCAGACATGATGGCGCCAAGTGAGCATGGACGGAAACCTCTGAAACAATGAGCGAAAATAAATCATTCCTCCTTTAAGCTGTCTTTTCTCAGGTATTTTGACAGCAACAAAAACTGACTAATGCATTCTTCTAATTGCTACTGTGTAGGTCTTTTCCTGGGGCCCAGGTACACGGAGGCCACAGGTGTCACTCAAGACAGCAGTCATAATTTTGTTAAACTAGCAGATATACTTTACCCAAAAAGACAATTGCCTCTTGTTTTTCTGAGATCCTGGGTTGTTTGACGTTTTCATTGCCTGTCAGAAACAGTTTTTACGGTTTGCCCCACTTGTGGAGCTGGAGTTTAGCTCAGTGGGTAGAGGGCTGCTCCACCCTCTCTGAGGACCCCAGTTTGATCCTCAGCAGAGCAAAAATGGGAAAAAGACTTGGCAATGTATTCCTAAAGCAATCCTGAAACAATCAGCCATTGAAAACCCTATGAGGGTCGCTATGAGTCAGATCTGACTTGACGGCACCTAACAACAACCACCCTACGGAGGGATTGGTCACCAGAGGCTGTGGGAACAGGAGTCACTGGTAGTCGCCAAACAGAGGTGCTGGGCTCCTCCGGCTCCAAGGGGACTGTTTACCCAGGCCATCCCTTCCAAGGTTTCCAGCCCAGGTCTCTGTTTCTCAAGGAAGCCAGAGAAGAGAAGTCCTGTGGGAAGCCAGAGTGAGGGAAAGGGCGCTCCAGTATGTCTGGTCACATGAGGGCCTGATGCTGGGATGCAGAATGTCAGAGTCACCAGGGATCTGTGGCCTCAAGGGCAGATAATGCAGAAGAGCTGGTGTCCATGGGAGGGGCCCATGGTGACTGTGAGGAGGAAGCAGGCTGATCATGACAGTCTCCCTAGCTGACCTGCCTCATGGGGGCCCTGTGGAGCAATGGGGTCATGTCGAAGCATCTGGGACCATTTCTGAAGCTTCTTTTTAATCAGCCCCTCCCAGGCACCTGCCTGTTTAGTCAGCTGGCGAGGGGCAGGTTTCTAGGTGGGATCCTCCATGAAGCAGCATGGAAACAAAACCTTTACATGCCCCTGTTGGCACAAACCAAACCTCAGAGGAGCACTGTCTGCGCTGGTGCCCACAGCTCTGGCAATGTAACCACTATTGCTAATTTCATACAAACTGATGTGAGCTGTAGATAGCCACCCCCCAAAAATTAATTTTCTTAAAATTGTGCCAATTTAATGAGGGTCCACAGTCCCCTTCCATAGCTTCTGAAATGAGCAGAATAATTGTTATCATCTCATCTGGGCCTCCAAAGCCATAGGAAAGGTTTTTTGTTTGTTTTTGAGGCTCTGGGGATGGAACCAGGGCCTGGTATGTATTACACAAGTGCTCTCCCTTTGAGCTATACCCCAGATCATAAGTTGTAAATTAACTCTTTTTTCCCTCTAAAATTCAATAATGTTAGTTTATGAAATAAACTGACAATAGATCAATAACAGAAAAAAGAACACAGGAAATTTATTACATGCCTAAGACCTAGGAGGGCTGGGATTTAGAGCAGTCTATAGAGCGCAGCTCTGCAGTCTCTGAGGTCCTGAGTTCGATTCCCAGCACCACAAAAATGGGAGAAGGAAGTGGCAATCCACTCCCAAGGCAATCCCAAAACAATCAGCCATTGAAAACCCTATGAGGGTCGCTATGAGTCAGACATGACTCCTTGGCACCTAACAACAACAAAACATGGGAGCGTTAGACTTGAAGAGTGCCAGTATAGCTGACTCTTATATACAGCTTAAAGGAATAGGAGTTTGGGCTTCTAGAGTGGAGGGAGGTGGCCCAGTCTACAGAAAGTAGACTAAAGCACTTCTTAAGGGAAATTTAGAGCTGTAAATACCTGTGTTAAAAGGAAGAAAGATCTCAAATCGACCAACTAATCAAGAATCGCCATGAAACAGCAAACATGAGGATGAGCATGGGAATAAGGTTAGGGTCCTTGTGAGACAAAAAGCATGAAAATGATCTCAAAAATCAAGCAAACGCTCCATGTAAGCTTTCAAGGATTTAAAGGACTATTTATCCAAGGTTAAGTTCATATTGAGACCACAAGCATGACAATGAAGATGAGTACTATGATAAGGCCAATGTCTAGCATGTGACTATAAGCACAAAACTGGACATTAGAATAAAGTTTTGTATGAGACAAGCCTTTAGGTGACTGCTGGAAAAGTTAAGATTGCATATGAAACTTCACGTATAACAATGACTTCGGGGATAATTTCAGTGTTAAATGTGAGGCAAAAATCTGAGGATAATCCTGGAATAAACTAAGGGTAAAGTATGCAGCCATAAACATTACAATGATTACTGGTAAAAGCTTAAGATTCCAAGTGATGCAAAACCCATGAAGATGGCAGTTGGAGTATGTTAAAGTTCTACGTGCAACAAAAAGCTAGAAGGTCGCTACTGGAATAAAGTTAAAGTTCTCTGTAATCTGCTCTGCAGCCACAGGAAAGTAATAGAGGAAGGACCCACACAAATTAAGCAACAAGATCAGATACGATTGTGGGTTCAAGCCAGGCATGGTGGCGCAAGCCTGTAATCCCGGTGGCTCGGGAGGCAGAGGAGGGAGGATCGCAAGTTTGAGACCAGAGGCAGTCTGTGTAATTTAGGGAGACCCTGTCTCAAAAAGTAAAAAAATTGGGCTAGGGGTGCAGCTCAGTGGGACAGCACGTGCAAAGCATGCAAGTGCGAGGCCCTGGGTTCAACCCCCAGTACTGGAAAAAAAAAAAAAACAAACAAACTTGCAGCTTCAGAGGCTTGATTATCCCTTACAGAGGAAATAGAGTTCATTCTGTTTTAATGGATCATCCTAGGGGTACTATTCAACGTTACACCAAAAAGTGAAGCCAGTTATTCACTAGAAGGGAGAGTACAAGGGATTTCAGTTTTCTCTTCAGGGTCAAGGGTAATGACTCCTGTAAAACTGTGAGTAACAAACCCTGGGAATAGGTTGTGTTCTCCTTACTTTTTTAACAGATTTTGGAGGCTCATATACCATGGAAATTATTTCCTTTTCAATTTAGAAACAAGGAAAGCATATGGCCAAGTATTTGTTGCATCACACCACCGAATATCCTCAAGCTGCCAGCAAGCCTAGTTCTGTGTTTTAGTTTACCATATAAATGTATTTTCAATGGCATTTTACTGCTTAAATTTTGATATTGTTTAATAGCATCATCTTGTAGTATGATGGTTCATTTTATGTAACAGCTTGACTGGGCCATGGGATACCCAGATATTTGGCAAAACATTATTTATTTATTTATTTATTTTATTTTATTTTTTTATTTTTTTGTGGCACTGGGGGTTGAACCCAGGGCCTTGTGCTTGCATCCTTTGCAAGTGCTGAACCACTGAGCTGCACCTCCAACCCATTTATTTTTACGTTTTTATGTTTTTTGAGACAGGGTCTCCCTAATTTAGGCAGATTGTCTGTGTTCTTGAACTTGAGATCCTCCTGCCTCTGCCTCCCAAGCCCCTGGGATTACAGGCACGTGCCAGCATGCTGGCCAAACATTGTTCTTCGTGTGGCTGTGAAGGTATTTCTGGATGAGACTAGCATTTGAATCTGAAGCCTGAAGTTGATTGCCTCTCTACGGTCAATGAGCTTCACCCATCCAGTTCTGCAACTGAATACAAGGAAAAGGCTGGCAAGTAAGGAAGATTTTTTTCCTAACGTTGGACTTTAATCGAACCATCAGCTCTTCCTGGGTTATGAGTCCATGGGCCTTCAGACTGAAAGTACCCCATTGATTCTCTGGAGTGTCTGTCTTGCTGACTCACTCTGCAGATCTTGGAATTATTCAGCCCGCATAATTGTGTGAAAGAACATTTATACAGATTAAGCAACCCTAATCTGACAATCCAAAATCTAAAACACTCCAAAACCCCAAACTTTCAAATGTCATGGCAACACTTTGGGATTCTAGATTTTCAGATTAGGGATGTTCAACCCATAAATTTGATGGAAATATTCACAAATCCAAAAAACTCAGAAGCAGCCTTTCAGGCAAGGCATATTCACCTTGTAATATGCATGTATATGTATATATGTATGCATTCATGCTATTGGTTCTATTTCTGTGGAGAACTGTACAAATAGTATTCTTTAAAATATTCTTTAAAATTTTGTGGTATTTTCAATGTAAAAATATGCACATTGACCGTCAGACAAGTCAAGCTTCTGTTGTTTTACTACAGCAAATGGCACTGAGAGTATTTTGGAGTTTCATTACACAAACAATTGCATATGGAATTTCACATTATTTGGTTGAGTTTTGTCATTCGTCTTTTCTTAATGTTTCCCTTTGAATATTGTGTGACATGCACAATTTGCAAATGAGTAAATTAATGGTCAAACTAAATCCTTTTTTTTTTAGTGTATGGTTATTAGAGGTCATTTTGCATAGTTTTGAATTTTTTGACAATATAGTTGTATAATTAATGTTGTTGTTATTGTTAGGTGCCTTCAAGTTGTGTCTGACTCACAGAGATCCTCATAGGGTTTTAAATGGCTGATTGTTTTTTTCTAGATCACCTTGGGAGTGGATTGCCACATCCTTCTCCCATTTTTGCAGGGCTGGGAATCGAAACTGGTATCTCAGGAATGCAAAGGAGTGCTCTATCAACTGAGCTAACTCCCAGCCCTTGTGTAATTAATATCACGAGTGATATTTCTGAGCTGTGATATTTCTGAGCCGGGCATGGTGGCACGTGCCTCTAATCCCAGCGACTCAAGAGGTGGAGGCAAGAGGATCCCAAGTTCGAGACCAGAGGCAATCTGTGTAACTTAGTGAGATCCTGTCTCAAAAAAGTAAAAACATGGGCTGGGAGTGCAGCTCAGTGGTACAGCACTTGCAAAGCATGCAAGCACAAGGCCCTGGGTCAACCCCCAGTACTGCAAAAAAAAAAAAAAAAAAAAAAAAAAAAAGCAACAAAATGGCAGATTTAAACCCTAACATATTTATAATCACTTTAAAAGTAAGTAGCATAAGAATAACCATTTGAAAGACAAAAATTGGAAGAGTGGGTTTTTAAAAAAATCACCCAACTCTGTGCTGTGTACTAAAATCTCAATTTTTTATTTTAAAGATTTATTCATTTGTAAGCATAATTCTATGCTTGTTATAAAAAATACCACATATTTCCCAGGGACTGCACTTATTTTAGATAAACAAGTTTGTCAGATAAAGAAAAATACTGTATGATTACACTTATATAAGGCACCTAGATTAGTCAACTTCATTGAAACAGTAGAATAGTAGTTGGCAGGGGAAACGGGGAGTTGTCTAGTAGGTACAGAGCTTCAATTTTACCAGATGAAAGGAGTTACACAGCAATGTGGATGTTCTTACCAGGCACAGTGGCACATGCCTGTAACCCCAACGATTTGAGAGATGGAGGCAGAATCACGAGTTTGAGCCCAGAGGCAGCCTGTGTAACTTAGTGAGATTTTGCCCCAAAGTAAAACTGAAAAAGTGGCTAGGGGTGCAGCCCAGTGGTAGAGCACTTGCACAGTATGTGCAAAGCCCTGGATTCATTCCCAGGTAACACACACACACACACACACAAATGTGGATGTTCTTAAAAATACTAGGCACTAAACATATGCTTCAGAGGGTAGATTTTCATTGTAGGCATTTTGCTGTAATTTAAATTTTTTAAGTAGAGGAAACAATACAATGAGACAACTGGAAAACTGTCCTTAAAATGAAAAAATAATCTACATCTAACATTATACCTGGGCTGGGATTTAGCTCAGTTAGTAGAGCACTGTGCTGCAGTCTCTGAGGTCCCGAGTTCAATTCCCAGCACCACAAAAATGGGAGAAGGGCCTGGCAATCCACTCCCCAGGCAATCCTGAAACAGCCATTGAAAACCCTATAAGGGTTGCTATGAGTCGGGTACCGACTCGACGGCACCTAACAACAACAACAACATTATACCTAATGGTAAAGTAATGGATGCTTTCTGTCTAACAAAGCAACATGTCAGCTTTCCACTGCAACAAGACAAATAAGGGAAATAAAGAATGGAAAGGAAGAAATAAAACTGTCTGGATTTGCAGATGACATGATTGTCTAGTTAGAAAAGTCCATGGAAGCTAGGCATGGTGGTGCACGCCTGTGATCCCAGTGGCTCCAGAGGCAGAGGCAGGAGGATCCTAAGTTCGAGACCAGAGGCAGTCTGCTTAATTTAGTGAGACCCTGTATTAAAAAAAGTAAAAAAAAAAATGGGCTGGGGTGCAGCTCAGTGGTCTAGTACTTGCAAAGCATGCAAGTGCAAGGCCCTGGGTTCAACTCCCAGTACTGCAAAAAAATAAAAATAGGAAATAAAAAATAATTCCATGGAATTGACAAAAAGATTCCTAAAAGTAATATGAGTTCAACTTTGTCACAGGATACAAGGTGAGCACACAAAAGCTCAGTCCTATTTCTACCTACTGACCACCAGGCATGTGGAAACTGAAATCAAGAGGATAAAATCATTTATAATGGCTTCAAAGAAAATGGATACTTACAAGTACATTTAACAAACACAAAAAACCTGAATGCAAAAAATTATACAAATGTTAATGAAAGAATTCAAAGACCTAGATAAAGGAAGAGATCTACTTTATTCATGAGTTGGAGGACTCAACATAGAAATAGTGTCAGTTCTCCCCAATCCCCAGCAAATTGCTCCGTAGTAAGTTTAACACAATTTCCAACAAGGCTTTTTGCATTGATAGACAAGTTTATTCTGAAACTTATATAAGACAGCCACAGCCCCTAGAATAACTAAAAATTGTTCAAAAATAAAAGTAAAATGGAGGATACACTCTACTCCATATTAACATATAGAAAGATGTTCCTTCACTTACAATGAGGTGGTGGTTGCTGTTGTTAGGTGCCTTCAAGTTGGGTGGGACTCATAGCAAACCTGTGTTTAACAGAATGAAAAACTACTTGACACTGTGCCATGCACATGGTCTTTTCTTAATGTTTTAACCCATTGTTGTTGCCACTCTCATTTTGAGTAATGCCACATCAGTAAATGGACATCCCAGGGGCTTTATTCCATTCCTGTCATTCAAGTCGATTCTACTTTGAGGAGGCAAATCTTCCCCAGTTGTATTTTGAATACCTTCCAACCTGGGGAGCTCATTTCCCAGCACTACATTTGGCAGTGCTTCGATGTTGGGATTCCTAGAGAGTACCACCATGATAGGGGCCTATATAGCCTGCCTGGAGGACCAACATCTATCCTCTAGGGCATGGGATTCCCCAGGGGATGGAGAAGACCACAGTGGCAGGGGCCTCTCTGGCCTGCTTGGAGGACCAACATCTACTCTCCAGGGCCAGTGACCCTAGGCCTACATCCTGGTCCTTCACTCCTCCCCATCTCCTCAAATGACCAAAGATGGCCCCTTACCAGGCCAGCTGTGACACAGCCATCTCCACCTTGATTGGCCATCAGGACCCCCTTGATTGGTCAATAAGGGAAGCCTACTGATTGGCCTGGCCCTTGAGTAACCCACCTATTTAAATCGTGCCCCAAATTCACCTTCTTTAAATAACTGCCCCTCCTGGCAGGTATGACAGGTAAACTGACATACCTGTCAGGGAATGCACTCTGATTGGCTACCTCCCGGCATGCTTCCATTTCCCCAAGGCCATATAAGCAGGCCACTGACCACCCCTAGGTCCCTCTTGTTGTCACCCTATTGTTCTCCACCTGCTACCCAGACCCCATCACCTTGAACCAGCACACCCTAATCCTGTGGCAGACCTTCAAGCAAGACTCTGTGTCAAGCTCAGGGGCCCTGAAGAGCCGAAGGCACCTAGCAAGACACCAAGAGCTCCCCAATTCCTCCCAAGCCTGGGAAGGAGGGGAGAAGGAAGGCGAGCTGGGAGAGGCAAGACCAGCGGACCTCCAGTGCCATCCAGGCACCACCAGAGCTGATTAGCATAACATCTTAAAGCTGTAGCACCATTGAAGCAGCAGCATTCCGTGCTGCTAGCTTCTGAGCTGCCACTTTTCAAAGGCTGCTTGATGGTTGCTCCTCTTTGGAGCAACTCAATAAAACTTCCTCTCCTGTTTTGTTAAGAAGGCTCCCGAAGTCCTTCCTTTGGCGTCACCAGCCAGGCTCTTACCCTAACCCCGAGGGTCCTAGGACATTACTGGGGTCAGGGCAAGGCCCCAAGGCCATAGCCCAGCTGGAGCTGAACCCAACACTTCTCTACTAATCATGGTGTTTTCAATGGCTAATTGTTTCTGGAGTAGGTTGCCAGGTTCTTCTCCCTAGTCTGTCTTAGTCTGGAAGCTCAGCTGAAACCTGTCCACCATGGGTGACCCTGTTGGTATCTGAAATACTGGTGGCATAGCTTTCAGCATCACAGCAACATGCAAGCCCCACAGCATGACAAGCTGACAGACACATAGGGTTACAGCTCCATAAATCCATTGTAAATTGAAAATACTGTAAGTCAATAAATGCATTTAATACACCAACCTTCTGAACATCATAGTTTAGCAACACAGTACAATGTAGAGGTTTGGTTGGTTCCCCTCATGATTGCTTGGCTGACTGGAAGCTGCAGCTCACTACTGCTGCCCAGCATCCCCAGAGAACATCATGTACATATCACCAGTCCAGAAAAGATAAAAATTCAAAATTTAAAATATAGTTTCTGCTGAATATGTATCATTTTCATTATAAGTTGGGGATTACACTGTATAGCTATAGTAATAAAAATACTGTAGTATTGGAGAAAGGATAGGCACGGGCCAGGGCAACAGAATAGAAAGCACTACAAGTGACCCACAGAAGCATCTCTAGTGATTTTTCACAAAGATGAAAAAGAAATTTAATGCAGGAAGCCTTTTGAACAAATTGTGCTCTAGCAATTAGACATCCACAGGCAAAACTTGAACTTGGACCTAAACTTTAAATTTCACAGAAAAAGTAACTCAAAATGGGCCATAAACTTTATGGTGTTGTTGTTGTTAGGTGCCATGGAGTCCATATCCGACTCATAGCGACTCTATGTACAACAGGCAAAACACTGGCAAAACACTATTGTTAGTGCTTCTCTGCTGTTCATACGGTTTTCAATGGCGGGTTGATTTTTAGGAGTGGGTTGCCGGGTCCTTCTCCCAAGACTACAGCACCTGGTGTTCCCAGGCAGTCTCCTATCCAAGTATTAACCAGGCCTGACCCTGCTTAGCTTCCGAGATGTGACGGGATTGGGTGCCACAGTGCTATGGCTGCAGGCAAACTTTATGAGTGAGATATAAACCCTTTTTTTTTTCCTGTACTGAGAGTTGAACACAGGGCCTTGCATTTGCGTGCTTTGCAAGTGCTAGACCACTAAGCTGCACTCTCAGCCCATTTTTTTTTTACTTTTTGGAGACAGGGTCTCACTAAATTATGCAGATTGCCTCCGGTCTGGAACTTGCAATCCTCCTGTCTCCACCTCCCAAATCGCTGGGATTACAGGCATGTGCCACCACGCCCAACTGAGAGATATAAACCTTCTAAGTGAAAATGTAGGAGAAAATCTTTGGTACCTGAGGATTCTTACACGTTGGACACAGAGGGACATGCCTGGAATCCCAGCACTCAGGAGCTGAGGCAGGAGAGTAATGAGTTCAGGAGTTTGAGATCAGCCTGAACTGTGTCCAAAAAAGAGATAAAATATAAATAAAAGACAGCCAGTAAAAAAGAGCTCTTATACATGACACCAAAACCATGACACAAAGATAAAGGAAGTCAATAAATTGGACCTCTGAGAAAGCTCTTGTTATCAGAATGAAAAGACAAGCTACAGACTGGGATGAAAATATTTGCAATATGCATCTCTGACAAAGGAGCCGTATCTGGAATAAAGAACTCTCAAAAGTAGCTGGGCGCAGTGGTGCATTCCTGTAATCCCAGCAATTTAGGAGCCAGAGGTAAGAGGATTGCAAGTCTGAGATTAGAGGCAGTCTGTATAATTTAGCAAGACTCTGCCTCACAAAGGAAAAAAATAAATGGGCTGGAGATGCAGTTCAGTGGTATAGCACTTGCAAAGCATACAAGCGCCAGGCCCTGGGTCCAACCCCCAGCAGGGGGAAAAAAAAGGGACTCTCAAAAGTTAATAGTAGCTGGGCATGGTAGTACATGCCTATAACCCCAGCACTTGGGAGGCAAGGCAAGAGGATCACGAACTGGAGGCCAGCCTGAACTGCATTCTGAAATCCTTTCTCAAAAACAAACAAATAAGCAAAAACCAAAAGCAAGCAAACAACAACAACAAAAAACATTTAATATAAAAGTCCTATTGAAAAATAATGGGAAAAAGGAAAAAAATCCCACCATTTTACCAAAAAAGATACAGAGATAGAGAATAATCACATAAAAAGATTTTTTTTACTTCATTAGTCATTAGGGAAATACAAGTTAAAACCACAATGAAATAGCAATATTTATCTATCAGAATGATAAAAATATGCTAACCCCAAATACTGGCAAGGAAGCAGAATGCTATGGTTTGGAAGTGTCCCTCAGAGGTCCGTGTGATAAAGGCTTGGTCCCCAGCTAGTGGCACTACTGGGAGTTGGTGGAATCTTTAGGAGATGGGGCATAGTGAGAGGCCTTAGGCCATTGAAGGCAGACTTTTGAAGGGGATTTTGGGACAATAACTCCCTCTTTGCTTCCTTTGACTTCCAGGCCATGAGGTGAGGAGTTTTGCTCTGCTACAAACTCCCAAAATCAAATGTAACCACATTCCCAAAGCAGTACAGTCAATTGAATTGGAAGCTGCAAAACTGTAAGTCAACATAAAACTTTTCCCTTTATAAATTGATTATCTCAGGTGTTCATTGTAATGGTGAAAAGCTAACTAACAGAGAGACACTGGATATGCCCATAAATTGCTGATGGGAATGTAGAATGTTACAGGCACTCTGGAAAACAGTTTGTTAGTCTTATGAAACTGAACCATGCACTTATGACCCAGCAATCACACTATTGGGTATTTATCCCAGAAAAATGGAAATTTATGTTAACAAGTAACCTGTAAATGAATATTTATAGCTTTATTCCAAATAACCCCAAACTGAAAACAACCCTGATGTACTTCACAGGTGAATGGTTTAAAAGGTATGGTACAGCAGGTGCCATGGTGCATGCCTGTAATCCCAGAGACTCAGGATGCTGAGGCAGGAGGATTGCAAGTTCAAGGCAGAGCCAGCCTGCGCAAATTAGTGAAACTCTGTCTCAAAATAAAAAATTAAAAAAGGGAAAGGGGTGTAGCTCAGTGGTAGAGTACTTGCCCAGCATGTGTGAGGCCCTGAGTTCATCCTCCCAGTACTGCAAATAAAATGTGGCACAATCATGCCAAGGAATACTACTCAGCAACAAAAGGATGAACTATTGACATTTGACACTCCCAAAAACTTGGGGAAAAAAGTCAATCCCCCAAGTGACATATGCTATGATTCCATTTGTGTAACATTCTTAAAATGAAAAAATTATAGAAACATGCTTTGCAAGTGCTGGACCACTGAGCTGCCGCCTCCAGCCCTTTTTTATTTTAACTTTTTGAGACAGGGTTTCTCTAAGTTACACAGACTGCCTCTGGCCTCCAATTTGCAATCCTCCTGCCTCCGCCTCCCAAGCCACTGGGATTACAGATGTGCGCCACCATGACCCACTTTCAGAGTTTTGAAAGATCATGTTGTCATTGTGAGAATCTGCCTGAAGCATACATGGGATATCTGTAAATTTCATTATAACTGCATGTAAATCTATAATTATAACAAACTAAAAAGTTTAATTAAAATATCAATTGCAGTTCTATATACTAACAATGAACATGTGGAAACCAAGTGTTTAACATGTATTAAACACATAATACCATTTTACAGTCACTCCAAAGAGAATTAAATAGGTGTAAATCTAACATGAGCCAAATTAGGGGCTGGGATTTAGCTCAGTTGGTAGACCGCCGCTCTGCAGTCTCTGAGGTCCCAGGTTCAATTCCCAGTGCCACAGAAATGGGAGAAGGACGTGGCAACCCACTCCCGAGGAAATCCCGAAACAACCAGCCAGTGAAAACCCTATAAGGGTCGCTATGAGTCGGACACGACTCGACGGCACCTAACAACAACAACAACAAATCTAACATGAGGGCTGGGATTTAGCTCAGTTGGTAGAGCACTGCGCTGCAGTCTCTGAGGTCCTGAGTTCAATTCCCAGCGCCGCAAAAATGGGAGAAGGACCTGGCAATCCACTCCCAAGGCAATCCCGAAACAGTCAGCCATTGAAAACCCAATGAGGGTCGCTATGAGTCAGATACCAACTCGACGGCACCTAACAACAACAACAACAAATTTAACATAATATGTGTTGATGATCATTTGGGGGTCCCTGAGAAAGACCTAGAGGGGGCCTAGGTGATTTGTCTGACCCAGGTAGAGGCCTGAACCTTATCCAAGTTTTACCCTATTCTTACCTCTCCCACTGGTAACCTGGGACCATAGTGATGGGAGTCCTAGAAAGAACTCCAGGAAGCGGCTTGTCTGGCCAGCTTGTAGGACTAACATCTATCCTCTGGGGCCGGAGACCTTTGTCCCACATTCTGGTATTCCACTCCTCCCCCTCCCATCAAGTGATCCAAGACGGCCCCCAGACAAGCTCTGGTGTGGCCTCTTTCAATCTGACTGGCTGCCTGGAGCCACCTGATTGGTCGGAAAAGGAAGCTCAGTGATTGGCCTGACCTGCGCCTAATCCCTCCTGAGGCCTGCAACCCGCAGCACAACCAGTGAAAACATCTGAGGACTATAAGTAAGACTCCGTTTCAAGCCCAGGGCCTCCGAAGTGGCCAAGGCTCCAAGCAAGACATGAAGAGCTCTCTGCTTTTATCCCCCGCCTTAGGAAGAAGGAGAGCAGAGAAGCCGAACTGGGAGGAAACAGGAAACACACCGTGGGACACTTTCATTGAGCATCATTGTGCTGCACCCCCTTTTGTTCACCTTGGTAGGTGCAGCTTAATAAGTTCTGTTCCTATTTGCAAGAAGGCTCCTGAAGTCCTTCTTTGGCTCCACTGGTCTTTACCTATTTTCAAGGGTCCCCGAGTACCCATGTTGAGGCAAACTGGGTTACCCCGCCGGGCCGGAGCGAACCCCGACAGATATGTACGAGGTAGCTGCATGTGATTGCCAAAAGATTGCCCCAAAGAATACCTTTAGGTGATGGGATGTGTAGGCATCTTCATTGTAATGATGATTACATAGATATTTACATGATATATAGTTACTAGAACTACACACACACATACATTAATACAGTTTTTAAAAAGGTAAAAATAGAAATAGGCCTGCAGTAACATATCAATGTCGATTTCCTGATTTTAATATTATACAACGTCTACAGAAAATGTCTCCTTTGGAGGAAGCTGGATAAAAGGCACAAAGTCTTTCTCATACTATTTTTACAACTTCTTGTGAATATGTAATTATTTAAAATAAAATATTAAAACTAGATGAGGCCAAAGAGGTTTCAGAAGTGATTGGAGAAGAGGTTCTGCTAATGAACCGAAGCAAAGGGTTTCTATATGGCTTAAGCCTATATTTATGTGGCTTTTTTTTCAAATAATTGTTTTATTGTATTAAATAAGTAAACCAAAAGCAGTAGTACAGGCCTGTAATCCCAGCAACTCAGGAGGCAGAGGCCAGACAATAGTGACTTCAAGGCCAGAGGGAGCCTGGACAACTTAGTGAGACACTGACTCAAAATAAAAATAAAAAATAAAAAAAATATTGCCTGGGGCTGCAGCCTAGTGGAAGAGCACTTGCCTAGAATGCATGAGGCCCTGGGTTCAACATCCAAGTACCACAAAATTAAAAGTAAAAATAAGCAAATAATACAGATATACCTAGGCTGGGATTTAGCTCAGTGGGTAGAGCACTGCGCTGCAGTCTCTGAGGTCCCGAGTTCAATTCCCAGCACCGCAAAAATGGGAGAAGGACCTGGCAATCCACTCCCAAGGCAATCCCGAAACAGTCAGCCATTGAAAACCCTATGAGGGTCGCTATGAGTCGGATACTGACTCCACAGCACCTAACAACAACAACAACAGATATACCATGTATTTTACCATTCCATAGTATAGGTAGGGCACTATGGGAATCAATGACAGGTAAAACCATTGAAGATCATATGAATAGCAG
This sequence comes from Pedetes capensis, assembly GCA_007922755.1. NCBI lineage: Eukaryota > Metazoa > Chordata > Mammalia > Rodentia > Pedetidae > Pedetes > Pedetes capensis. Next base: position 35,900 of record VMDO01020900.1, read on the forward strand.
AAAAACACTGTCAGGTATAGTGCCAGGAAAATGAGACCCCAGGCTGGAAGGCATTCAAGAAAGGACTGGGGAAGAGTTGCCTCCTCAAAATAGAGTCGACCTTAATTACAGGAATGGAGTAAAGTCCCAGGGACCTCCTTTTGCTTATATAACACGACTTAAAATGAGAAGAAACACTGTGGCCACAACAAGGGGCTCAAACATAAGATCATATGCATGGCACACGGCTGGGTAGTATTTCCTTTCATTGTACAGAGGGTCAGTATGAATGGGATCCTACTTCATGGCACCTGACTACCACAATGTGTAGGCTGGGGGAGAAGGTTGGTGGTGTAAATGGGAAGAACTTTCTGGATGTGGTTTCTAAGGAATCAGCATAGCAGTTCCCGCTGGCCAGCTTTCCACGCCCACTGGATCCAGAGGAGTCCCCAAGAGCGATCCTAGGCATCAGCCCTTTCCAATCTATGAAGGGCCCTAGCAGTGCCCTGAGGAAACCAGGAGGCCAGGCTGAACAGGTAGGGCGGGCCCGCGATAGGGGCGGGGCTTTCCGGAGGGGCGGGGATTCGTGGAGGGGTAGGACCCCAAGGGTGGGGCTGTGTAGGTG
>VMDO01020901.1:0-36504 GCA_007922755.1 Pedetes capensis
TTGCATCTGTCTGTTAAAAAAACATATAAATAATAATTTTAAAAGGAAAACGTGCTGAGGAGCGTGGCTCAGTAGTAGAGCACTTACATAGCTCTAGATTTCACGCCCAACACCATCAATAAAAAGGGAAAAGAAAAAGAAAACAAAGGCAAAAGCAATGAGGAAATAAAACAGAAAATGTAAAGCATATGAGGAAAAACGTGTTGAGCCAGCAAGCATGGAAGCCGCCATGAGAATTTTCTACTTTTAACGAAACCAGATTCCTTTTAGATGGTTTTCTTGTTAACTGTATTCAATTGAAAAATAGTAATTATGTATTTGTATACAGTACAGTTTGGGAGAAGGACCTGGAAACCCCCTCCCAAAAATCAGTCTGCCATTGAAAACCCTATGAACAGCAAAGAAGCACTGACAATAGTGTTTCCCAGGTTGTACAGAGGGTCGCTATGAGTTGGATACCGACTCGAGGGCACCTAACAACAACAACAACATACAGTACAGTGGGACGTTGTGATCTATGTATCTATTACAGAAGTTGTCAGTCAAGCTAATTAACATATCCATCATCTCACTAATTCAGTATTTTGTGGTGAGGACATTTAAAAATCTATTCTTGGGGCTAGGAATGTGGTTTAGTGGCATAGTGCTTGCCTACCATGCATAATGCCTTGGATTTGATCCCTAACACCTATAAAAAGAAAAAAAATCCATTCCTAAGGCCAAGTGTGATGTTGCACACTCGTAATCCCGGCACTGAGGAGGCAGAGGCAGGAGGATCGTGAGTTCAAGCCCAGTATGGGCTACATAGTGAGACCCTATCCCCACCCCCCAAAAAAAGGTGGGTTTTTTTGTTTTGTTTTGTTTTGTTTGGCTATTTTGGAATATACATTACCATACTGTCACCTGTCATCCCCATGCCAAGCTATAGATCACTAAAACATATTTCTCCAGTCTGACTAAAATTTCATACCCTTTAATCAACTTCCCCCTTTCCCCATCCTCCGCTCTTCCCTTTCTAGTCCCTGTTTCTGTGAAACTGACTTTTCTCAATTCCACATAAATGAGATCATGCAGTATCTACCTGGCTGTGCCTGGCTTATTTCACCTTGCCACCCTGGCATCCGATCCCATCAGATCTCAGAAGCTAAGCAGGGTCGGACCTGGTTGGTCCTTGAATGGGAGACCACTTGGGAACACCAGGTGCTGTGGGCTTGGGAGACGGACTCAGCAGCCCACTCTTGAAACAATCAGCGATTGAAAACCCTATGATTAGCCAAGAAGCAATGACATACGACCAGGCATGGCACAGTGTCAGGAAGTGTTTCATTCTATTGTACATAGGGTCTATGTACACTATGAGTAGGACCCAAGTTGATGGCACCTAACAACAACAGTGCCCTCCAGTTCTATCCATTATTGTTGCAAATGACAGAATTTCCCTCTTTTATAAAGTTGTATAGTATTCTATTGTATACATTTACTATGTTTTCTTTTTCCATTCGTCCATCAATGAACAATGGCTTGTTTCCATATCTTGGCTATTGTGAATAATGCTACAGGGAACATGGGAGTAAAACATGAAACTACAGAACTACTAGAAGAAAACAGGGAGCAACGTTCCATGGCATTGGCCTGGGAAATATTTTCTTGGATAGGATCCCGAAAGCACAGGCAACAAGAGCAAAAATAGGCAGTGGGATTGCATCAAGCTAGAAACAGGAGAGGGAAAGGATGTCTGTAAAAGTGGTCCTGTGCCTAGCGAGTGGGTGAGTTCAATGCACACGCTGAATGGATAAGTAAATGGGTAATTGAACAAATGAATGAATGGGAGGATGGATGGGTGGATGGATGGATGGATAACTAAGTGAATAAATGCGTGGATGATGAATGGATGGACAAATGGATCCACAAATGAATGGTGAACAAACAATAGAATGCATTTATATTAAGTGAATGAAATAACAGATGGTTGGATGCACTAATGAGTGAATAGATCCTGAGCCGAAGAAGAGCCATAAACGGTTGAGTGCAGTTGAAGGCATAAGCACAGGTAGTTTAAAGCTGGGTTTGGTGGCATGCACCTGTGAACCCAGCAAATCTGGAGGCTGAGGCAAGAGGATCGCAGGTTTGAGGCCAGAGGCAGCCTGTGCAACTTAGCAAGACCCTGTCTCAAGATAAAAAGTAAAAAATGGGCTGAGAGTGCAGCCCAGTGGTAGATCGCTTACCAAGCAAGCGTGAGGCCCTGGGTGCAATCCGTCAGTACTGCAAAAACCAAACAAGGTATTTTAGAAGATAAATTCAGTCTCCCAAAACTGAGCTTTGGCCCTCTCCTCAAGCTTGTCTCCATTCAGTCGGTGGCAGCTCCATCTCCCCAGAGCCTGAGACCAAAAACCTGGGCTCCTCCCTCTCTCCCACATCCACACTTGATCCCTCAGCAGCAGTTGAATCTACCTCAAATAATTCATCCCAAATCCACTGCTCTTTCCCTTTGGCAGCCTCCACCTGAGCCCTGACCCCGCTCTCACTTGCTTGGACTGGTGCAGTCACCGCCAGCCTGGTGTCCCAGCTGCCCCTTTGCCTCCCACTATGCGTTCCCCTCCCTTCATAGACACCAGGTGGCGCCTAGGAACACCTGAGTGAGGTCACTTTCCTCCTCTTTTTTTTTTTAATATTTATTTATTTATTTATTTATTTATTTTATTAGAAATTTCTAATGTACATCATAATGTGATTCATTTTGACATGCTTTTCATTATGACAATTTTCATATATGCAATTTGATAAGCATTATTCATATAGGTTACCCCTTACCCTCCTCTATGTTTCCCCCTCCCCGCCTTCCCATCTAAGTTTCCCATCCAAGTCTTCTCTATCTTTTACTATATAGTATTTTTCTATATGTCCTTGGGTTCCATTTCTGTTTAAGATAGAAACTTTTCACATTCCTCCTCTCTTCAAGAACCCTCCACAACTCCCATTCCACTCGGCAAAAGCCAGGATCCTCCTTGTGACCCACCAAACCCTGCATGATCTCCTCACCGCCTCCCTTCCCTCAACTCTTTTCCCAGCCACTCCATTCCAGCCACACAGACTACTTTCAACTCTTTCCCAAATGTGCCAGGCAGGCACATTCCTACCTCAGGACCTTTGCATTTCTTCTACCTGAGATACTAAGGTGACTTAAATCAACACCCTCACCTTGGCCTCTCAATCCTGCAGCCTGCCCTGGAGTCCCCAACCCCTTTATTGTGCTCTACTTTTTCATTTTTCCACAGCAGTTTCCAATTCCCGTGACACTGCTGATTTACCTATTTATTATGAATACCATCTGTCTCTGTTAGGTGTTCCAAGAGGGCAGAGCTCTGTTGCCTGGTGTACCCTGAGCACCTGGCATAGAACCTAGCACATAATACGTGCTCAATAAATGCTTAAGAACAAAGCTAGGTGCAGGCAAAGGATAATCTTGGTTCATTCCTTGGTGATGATTTCTACAGTGAGCCGTCCATGGAAAACTAGAGTCCTATCCACACTTCCTCCTGGAGGCCTTCCAGGCATGCACTGGGCTTCTCTGTTGTCTGCTCCTATACCAGGGGTCCAGAACAGGGTCTCCTGCTCCACCTTGCCCTGTGATATGACCCCCAGAGGCATCAGAAGTGGTCAGGAGTGGCAGACACAAAAAACTGGCCCCTCTCATAGAACCCCATTAGCCTTCCAGTTATCACCCTAACTGCTCCCTGGTTGCTTCTAATTATATTATTTTCAAGGACATTACCTTCTCACAAGATCTGTTTCCACAAAGCTAAGCCCTTGTGTCATTATGGTTCCCTTGGGCCAGAGGGCTTGCTAGGGAGGCTAATGGATCCCCTGGCTAGAATTCGTGCCTGGGCTATGTGTTGGTTAATTTCCTCTGCTGGAACATCTTGAGTCTAACAGTCTCCATCCTTTCCCTGGCAGGGTCTCCCTTTGCCCGAGCCAGCATTAAAAGTGCCAAGCTGGAGAACTCAACTTTTTTTCACAAAAAGGAGAGGAGGATGCGTTTCTACATCCGCCGCATGGTGAAAACTCAGGCCTTCTACTGGACTGTGCTCAGTCTGGTAGCCCTCAACACGCTGTGTGTTGCTATTGTTCACTACAACCAGCCCGAGTGGCTCTCCGACTTCCTTTGTGAGTACCACCCATTTCCACCCCTAGCGCTTCCCTGATCCCTTCCTCACACCCTTTTTCCAGCTCTCTACCTCTGGTAGTAGGTTTCTTCTTTGTTTCTCACTGAACCTGTTCTTTCATGTGGCCATTTCTACACCCATGACGGGCTGATGTTGCTGTCGCTGTGTCATAGTGCAGCCTATATTAGTCAGATTTGTGCTACTGCAGTGCAATACCTGAGACAACTAACTTTGTAAAGAGAAAAGGTTTATTTACTGACAGTTTCGGAGTCTGAAGGCCATGACACCGACATAGGCTCAATTCTGATGAGAGCCAAATGCCAGATGGTGGATGGCAATGGTGGAAGTATGTGTTGAAGCATGAAGTCGTATTTCACACCAGAAAGGAGAGTGAGAGAGAGAGAGACTGGGATCCCAGAATCTCATTGGAAGACACATCCCCAATGACCTAAAGACCTCCCATAAGGCCTTACCTCTTAAAGGCCCACAACACTTCCTAATGCCACCACCCTGAAGACCAGGCCTTTCATTTTGTGAACCTTTAGGGAAACAAAAAAACACATCCAAGTCATACCCCAGCCCATCATCTCCAGGCCCAAAAGCTAGAAAGCTGGAAATCAGAGTGCTCTTTGTAAGAGAGACGTAACAGTTATATCAGTCATCTGGGTCATTGCTGTGGCAGAGAAACCAACTGAGGGAAACTAGTGGGAAGAATGCTTTATTGAGGGCTCACAGTTAGAGGATCTTGATCCATAGAGGCAGGAAGGTATGATGGCAGGGAAGACATGGCAGGGTAGGCAGCTAACAACCTCACATCATGGTAGATCAGGAGCAGAGAGTGCAACCAGAACCACAAGTCTGGGACAGATTCCATCCCCAGGGACCCACTTCACAAAGCTAGAATAGGCCTCCCAAAGTTCCCTAGCCTCCACAAACAGCACCACCCACTGGGGGCCACATGCTTAACCATATGACCTTTAGGGGCTCATTTAGATTCAAACCATGACACTGTGCCCCTGGCACCTAAAGACTCATGACCATATCAGAATGAAAAAAAACAATGCCTTCAATCAGCTTCTACAGTCCCCAGAGTTTTAACGGTCTCACCTGTGTTTAAAAGTCCAAGACCAGAATCTCCACTGAATCTCAAGGCAAACTTAGCTGTGAACTCCCTGTAACTCCATGTCTGGCATCTGGCACACATGACATCATGTGGATTTAAACAGACTTGGGAAGTTCCAGCCCTGTGTCCCTCCTGGGCTGACTCCACCAGTTGCTGATAGCTTTCCCCAGCAGACGTTTTACAGTGCTGGCATCTCCAACATCCTAGGGTCTCCACTGGTGCTTAGGCTCCAACCTCAAAGTATCATGCATCAGCCCTTCAGGGCATCTCAGCAGAGAATCCAACCCTGATACACACTGCCTGGCTTTGCAGGCTGTCATCTGGAACCTTAGTGGCAGCTTTCATAACTCCTTAACTCTGACATTCTGCAGGTCTGCAAACCCAGCAGCATGTGGGCAATGCCAGGGGTTGCTGCTAGCTCAAGCAGCAGCTGGGCCCCTTTGAACCACAGCTGCAGCAGTGGACTTCGCATGCTTGGGCTGAGAAACCACTTCCCTAGGCAGCCTCTTAGCAGCTGGGCATCCTAGCGGCATTCATGTTTTAGCCACTATCTTTTTAACTGGGTTTGCAAGTTCATACCCTTAGGTGGGAGGGCACTCCTTCTGTGCCCCAAGGGTCATTCTTCTATGGTTCCCTTTAATGGTGCTTATGTCTTCAACAATTACTGCTTCCTTGCACAAACCGGCCCTTTCTGCAGTAACCTTAGACAAGCTGCAGCTTTTTTCCGTCTTTGAACTGCATAGTCTGCAAATCTTTCTGTTCTGCCTTTTTTTTTTTCCATCATAAATCTGGCTTAACATTGCAAGCAACAACTATTGCACACTTTCAAAATGTTGCCACCCTTGTGATATTTTCTCCAGTAAATTAGTTCGTTACTTTTAAATTCAGCTTCACTCAAATCTTTAGAACAAGGGCAGACGACACACAAGCTGTTTGCTAGAATATAACACGAATAGCCTCTAGTTCAATGCCCAGTAGAGTCTTCATTTTCTAATGAAACCCTCTGAGCCCTGTCCTCATTTCTATCAGCCACAGCACTCTGGTCTTCTGAACTCTCACCGGAACCTCCCCTCAATCTCTGCTTACAGCACTCAGGGGCTTCTCTTGCCTGCGTTTCCAAACTCTTCCCACAGACAAGCTCCAGTGGCCTAAGAACCACATGGTCTGGTTTCTGCACAGCAACAACCCTACTCTGGTACCAGTTTATCTATTAGTCAGCTGGTTCCTTGCTACAGCAGAGAAACTGACCAGAACAAACATCTGGGAGGAATGATTTATTGGTGGCTCACAGTTAGCGGTGTGTGGACCACAGAGGTGGACAGGCACATCAGCAGAACAGGGTGTGGGGCAGGCAGCTGACAAACTCATGTCATGGCAAATCAGGAGCAGAGAGCCTGGCCGGAACCAGGGGTCTAGAGTATACCCCAAAAGCTTAGCCCCAGGGACCTGCTTCCACAGAGCTAGACCCCGCTCCCCAAAGCTCCACAGCCTTCACAAACAGCACCACTAGCTGGGGAACGAACGTTCAAATGCATGACCTTTGGGGGACATTTTGGATTCAGACCATGGTGGGATGCTTCGTGGAAGGGGGATGCGAGAAAGACAAAAACAGAGATCACAAGACAGAAACAGAAACATGTGTTGAAATTCTGCGTGTCCCTCCAGGAATGGTGAAGTAATTTATAAGTTAAGAGAAGGGGGTGCCTTAGAAACAGGGAGTGCCCTATATGTCATCCCCATTTTCTCTGATTTTTGTGGCGAGGGGTTCTAGGGATGGAACCCAAGGCCTTGCTTGTGCTAAACAAGTTCTCCGCCCCTGAGCGACACCACCAGTCTTCTCTGCTCCTTTCTGATCCCCTTGCTTTAGTCTTTATCCAAACTTTTGCTTCTTTTCTACTTCTCCTGGCCTTTTTGGTTTCCTAGTGTCTGAGACTCATTCCTAGAATATGCCCTCTAAGAAATACAAGGACATTTTGCTCTCTCATTGGGTGCCAGGAAACTCAAGGCTTTGTCCTCTGGTCCTATTCCCAGATTCCCTGAATTAGCATGAGATAATATCAAAATCGAAGGCCAGGTGGAGATAAGGAAACACAAGGAAAGATAGGGAGGGCCTCCGACCAGGACTTAAAAAGTAAAGAGCTCTGAGAAATCAACAAGAGGAGTGAGTAGGAAGTGAGAAGGGGACATGGATGGCCTGGCTGTGACTTGTGAGTCTTCAGTAAAGGCTTTCCAAGTTTTCAGCTACTGGCTGCCTCCTCCTGCATCTATTGGTATATGTGACTTATTGGGTGCCCTCTCAACCAGGTTCAGAGCCATCCTAGGACAGCCTCAGGAGACTGTTAAGTCTTTGACCCACAAAGCCCAAGATTCTAGTCTAGGTCCTCGTTTCCTAGTAAGTCTCCTTGTTCCAGTCATGTTGGCTGACCCCCCAGGGCATCCCGAAGGGACCCGTTCTTCTGAGAGTCCTGACCTGGTTCTAACATTCATAATTGCATGTGGTCCCTCTGGGGTCTCTTATAAATGAGGACTCTTTGCTTCCAGTTATAACCTCTTCTGATAGAGGATTTTTAATCTTCTATTTTCTCGCCACTAATCACATTGCGGTCTGTCCTGGTTTAGGAACAGGGGATTTGGACTTCCTGCCGGGGGCCTTTGTGTCCACAAAGGTACTTTAATTATCCCCATTCACCTGTTGAGAAAATTGAAACAGAGAGAGGTTCAGTAACACGTCCGCGCTGCGCTCCTAGTAAATGACAAAGCCAGAACTAGAATCCAGCCAGAGGGGCTCTGGAGTCCAAGCTGTGTCTACTGACAGTGGCCTACCCTGAGCACTAGGTGACCTTTCATCCTCAATGCCTTCCTCAGCCTGAACTCACCACGTGACCTGGGGGCTCAGTACCGGCATCCATCACCACGTGACCTTTGATCCATTGATCAAAGACTTGGCGCCCTCTGATTTGAGGTGCTGCAAAGCAATAGGACGGTGGCCATCTAAACTAGGGCATGCTCGTTTTAAGATGCACGTCAATTTCAGAGCTGTCAAAATGCGAAGAGAAATATGTCTCAGAGTTGATGAAGTGGAGCAGATTCTCTGGGTCCCAGACTCCTCATCTTCCTTGGGTGGACGTTGGATTTGATGCTCCCGATGGTTCTCCCAGACCCACCAATGCGGCGGGCAGGTGATTCTCTCAGGCCCTGAGTGCCACGAGCTACCGTGTTTCCATGGCAACCAGGGAGCAAGCATCTTAGAAAGTATTCGGTCCTCCCAGCGTTGCTTCTGGTGGTTCTTGCAAGGCATCCGATGTTACAGGCAGATTTCCTTTGCTGACAGTTCAGTCCTAGAGCCTATAGAGTTTCCCTCAGATACTAAGCACTCCCAAGAGTCCTACAAATAAGTTTTGGCGAGAAATGGGTTAGAGGAATCACAACAGCTCAAAGCATCTTTTAAAATCAAGACCTAGAGAACACTCTTGTCCTTCGTCTTCGTCCACTTGTGTTGCTGTAACAAAATGCCTGAGGCTGGGCAATTTAATAAGAACGGAAATTTATTTCTTGTGGTCCTGGAGGTTGGGAAGTCCAAATTCAAGGTGCTGGCTGGAAAGTTTGGTCGTCTGCTGGAGGCTGCTCTCTGCTTCTAAGATGGCACCTTTAAAACGTCATCCCCTGGAGGGATGAACATTGTGTCCTCACATGGCAGGGGGGCAAATTCGCAAGGGCTCCACAGTCATGACTTCTCCCGCCATTACATTAGTGTAACAATACTGGCACACCATTGATACAATTACATTGGTGATTCAGTTTCACCATTCCAACCATAACCGCCCTGAAACAAATTAGCTAGGTAGCCATAACTGTGGAATTCTTAGAAGTTACTTTGAGTTTTCTGTCTTATTCTCTTTTTTTCCTTGTTTTCTTTTTTGCTTTAGTACTTGGGGGTTGAACCCCAGGCCTCACACATATTTTGCAAAGTGCTCTACCACTAAGCTACACCCCCAGCCCATTTTTTATTTTTTATCTTCAGGCTGAGTCTCACTAAATTGCTCAGGCTACCTCTGGCCTCAAACCTGTGATCCTCCTACCTCTGCCTCCCGAGTCACTGGGAGTCAGCAAACTGTCAGCCTTGCATTACATCGGACCCAAGCATCCAGAGACAGTTCTTTCCCCATGCCCGACAGGCCATTCTAGGGATAGAGATTTGCTCTTAGAAACATGAGCAGCACCAAAGATTGAAAATGTTTACTTGAAGTTTTACAATGCTTGCTTAAAATTTCTGTATACTTAAGTTTGCTCAAGTTTCAATTTCCTGATCTGGGGGGGGTGGGTTCTCTGAAGAGGAACTGGGTGGGGAATTCCGAGATAAACTACAAGAATGTACTGGTCATAGGTCATCCGACCCCGGATGGTTGAAACTTTCCAGAATCCGGCCCTGAAAGTATTTTTTGAATTCCTCCAACCTTGCCCAATCAGTACCCGCCCCCACAACCCCGCCAACCTCCCACCAATCAATTCGAAACAAGTTCCCTTGTGCCTTCCCACCACCCCTTAAACTGTATAAAAACGCCAAGCCCCTCTCCTTTGGGGTCACCTTCCTTCCCTTGCTAAGGAGACTCTATGGAGGGTTGACCCCGGCGCCGGAAATAAAGCCTCATGTTTACTGCATCAAAAAAAAAAAAAGAAACGTGAATGGCACCCGGAGCCTTCCCCCCAGCAAAGCTAACGTCTTCTCCGTTTCTTCCCTCTCCACTCTAGACTATGCAGAATTCATTTTCTTAGGACTCTTTATGTCCGAAATGTTTATAAAAATGTACGGGCTTGGAACGCGGCCTTACTTCCACTCTTCCTTCAACTGCTTTGACTGTGGGGTAAGTGCTAGGCTTCCAAAGGACCTTGTGGCTCCAGTTCTAGCCTAGAATGGCTGAGACCGGGAGCCAGCAGCCCCGCAGGGAGAGGAAGCGGGCGTAATGGCATAATCCCAGCACTCGGGAGGCTGAGGCTGGAGGAGCGCGTGTTGGAGGCCAGGCTGGGCCTTGGGAGACCCTGCTTCAACCTCACCAGATCTCGTCTCAAGGTGGGGGAGGAGCCAGGCATGGTGGCCACACCTGTGACCCCAGCACTCAGGAGGCTGAGGCAGGAGGATTGCCTGAGCTACATAGGCTACATAGGGAGACGCTGTCTCAAAAAAAAAAAAAAAAAAAAAACCTGGGGGAGGTAAGGTTACCCCTGGATATGAGAGTCTGAGATGAATGCAGGACAAAGGAGAGAAGCACCCAGAACTCTCAGCCACTGTCACAGGGAGGGGACACTTTAGACCCTCTTCAGAAAGCAGAAGTGGTGACCCAGCAATTCCACCATTAAAGATTCACATTACAGAAATCCCACAGGGGCCCACAAGACTCAGATAAAACAGTCCCTGTGACTAGGAGTGAAATTAGTGTTTTTTTCTGCATTATCCATTTTCCATCACTATAAGAAAATGCCCGAGATAATTAACTTATAAAGAGAAAAGGTTCATTTTGGCTCATTGTTTTGGAGGTTCGATCCATAGTGGTTGGCGCTATTGCTTTGGGCCTGTGGCAAGGCAGCATGTCACGGAGAGAATGTGGCAGCGCAGAGCTGTTCACTTCATGTCCAGGAAGCCTAGAGAGAGAGGAAAAGACCAGTATCCCACAATCCCCTTCAATGGCACACTCCCAATAGCCTAAAGACCTCCCATTAGGCCCCACCTCTTAAAGGTTCCACCACCTCCCATTAGCACAACCTGGTGGGCCAAGACACCTGGGCCTGTGGCGGGGAGGGTATTCAAGATCCAAGCTATAGCCGGGCGTGGTGGCGCACGCCTATAATCCCAGCGGCTCGGGAGGCGGAGGCAGGAGGATCGCAAGTTCAAGACCAGAGGCAGTCTGTGTAATTTAGTGAGACCCTGTCTCAAAAAGCAAAAAATGGGCTGGGGTGCAGCTCAGTGGTCCAGCACTTGCAGAGCATGCAAGCACGAGGTCCTGGGTTCAACCCCCAGTACCACCAAAAAAAAAAAAAAAAGATCCAAGCTATAGCAGCATTGGCAGCAAATTAAGTAAAGAACGCATGGCACAGGGCAGCCAGAATCATGTCCGTAACCCTATTCATTTCAAAAAGACTTAGTGGCCGGGCGTGGTGGCGCACGCCTGTAATCCCAGAGGCTCGGGAGGCGGAGGCGGGAGGATCGCAAGTTCAAGACCAGAGGCAGTCTGCATAATTTAGTGAGACCCTGTCTCAAAAAGTAAAAAAAAAAAAAATGGGCTGAGGATGCAGCTCAGTGGTCCAGCACTTGCAGAGCATGCAGGTGCGAGGCCCTGGGTTCAACCCCCAGTACTGCAAAAAAAAAAAAAAAAAAAAAGACTTAGTAATTCTTTTTTGTTTATTTTGATGTTTGTTTTATTTTGTGGTACTGCGGTGCCTAACCCAGGAACTCACACATACTTTGCAAGCTCTCTACCACTGAGCTGCGCCCCCTGTTCCCCCTCACCATTTTTTATCTTGAGACAAGGTCTTGCTAAGCTATGCAGGCTGCCTCTGGCCTCCAACTCATGATCCTCCTCCTTCCGCCTCCCTCCCAAATCACTGGGGTGACAGGCTTGTACCACCATGAGCAGCAAGACTTAATCGTTCTTTTTGGCTTTTTGTTGTGTGGTGTGGGGCTTGGAACCCAGGGCCTTGCACACAGTAGGCTGGCGCTCTGCCACTGAGCTACATCCCCAGCCCTTAGTCATTCCTAATAATTTGAATCAAGTGCTGATCTTTCGTCTTATAGGACGTTCTGTTTGTTGTAAGAAAAAAGCCAAAATACATACAAACAAAACTCCCTGTGTACATGACCCAAATGTTTAAAGAACAGAACTGATTTCTTCTATTAAAAAAAAAAATCAAGCTGGATGCGGTGGTGCATGCCTGTAATCCCAGCAATTGAGGAGACAGAGGCAGGAGCATCGCAAGTTCGAGGCTAGCGGCAGCCTGCATAATTTAACAAGATTCTATCTCAAAAAGTAAAAAATGGACTGGAGTGCAGCCTAGGGGCTGTACTCACAAAGCATTCATGAGGCCCTGTGTTCAATCCTAAAGTACCAAAATAAACAAACAGAAAAAAAAAAAAATACAGGGACTGAGATGCAGCTCAGTGGTGGAGCATTTGCCTAGCATGCATGAAGCTCTGTGTTTCGTCCCTAGCACAAAGAGAGGAAAAAGGTCTTTAAAAGCTTTGTTTCGTATAGCCCCAAGTTCCAATAGCCAAGTATTCCTTGGTGGTAGAATGGATAAATAAATTGTGGTACGTCCATTCACAAACAGTCTCCAGCTTACCATCGTTCACTTTAGGATTTTTCAACTTTATGACAACGCCAAAATGATCATGTGACCCTAGAAACCCCCATTCAATCTTTAAAATGTTGATGTTTTCCTGAGCTAGCAATATGGAGTATGATGCTCCCTCATGATGCTGGGCTGTGGTGGCGAGTGCAACTCCCAGGCAGCCATGTGATCACCAGAGGGAACAACCAACACTCTACAGTGTACAGTGTCGCTAAGCTGGAGCACTCAGTAGATTAGGGGTATTAAATGCATTTCCAACTTACAATATTTTCAACGTAATGGGCTCACTTGGACATGGTCCCAGAGTAAGTCGAGGTGACATCAGTTCATATCCGACTCATAGCGACCCCTATAGGGTTTTCAATGGCTGATTGTTTTGGGATTGCCTCGGGAGTGGATTACCACGTCCTTCTCCTGTTTTTGTGGTGCTGGGAATCGAACCCGGGACCTAAGAGACTGCAGAACAGTGCTCTACCAACTGCAACAACATTTCTGTTCTTAGATGAGCCTAATTATCTATATATATATATGATTTTAAATATTTTATATTATTTATATTTATTTATTTTTTCTTCCTTTAAATTAGCTTTAGCTGCCATATATGAGTGAGAACATATGGAATTTCTCTTTTGGCGCCAGGGTTTGTTTTGTTTCATTTTGGTTTGGTTTTTAACCTTCATTTTGAGACAGTCTTGCCAAATGGCACAGGCTGCTTCTGGCCTCAACCTCCCCGTCCTTCTGCCTCGGTCTCCGCAGTCATTGGGGTTCCAGGCGGGTGCCCTGGCGCCTGGCTTGGGTGTCCCGTATGTCATTACCTGTTGTAGGGATTCCCGGGTCTGTGCGAGCTTTTAATAAGCACAAGAGAAATGAGAGGGGAAGCCCCTCCTCCTGCTCCCTCTTGGGGTCGCCCCTGGGCCGGGTGACCCTTGCACGCAGGTCCCGTCCGGGGAGCGCGTGCACGCGCCGGAGCCGGATGCCGGCCTCGAACCTGAGACTCAGCTCTCTGCACCAGGTCATCATCGGGAGCATCTTCGAGGTCATCTGGGCCGTCATAAAGCCCGGCACCTCCTTCGGGATCAGCGTGTTGCGAGCTCTCAGGTTACTGCGCATCTTCAAAGTCACAAAGTGAGTCGCGGTGGTCCCTGGGCGCTGGGATGGGAAGGAGGCCTGGGTGCCTCCCGCGGGCCCCCGCTGCCTCTGCCCGCGCCTGAGCGCCCCCTGGCTTCCGCCGCAGGTACTGGGCGTCTCTCCGCAACCTGGTCGTCTCTCTGCTCAACTCCATGAAGTCCATCATCAGCCTGCTCTTCCTGCTCTTCCTGTTCATCGTGGTCTTCGCCCTTCTGGGGATGCAGCTCTTCGGCGGCCAGTGAGTACCAGGTGGACCTCCGCTTTCCCTGGGCTCCCCGCTGGGGGCGGCCGAGGACCCATGTCGCCCTCTGACAGGTGAGCCGCCCGCTCCTGCCCCCGGTGCTCGGGTGCTCGCTGCAGGCATCCAGAAGGGCAGCGAGCTGGGGCCAGAAGATGCTGCAGAGGTTGCCTTGGAGACCACTTGCAGAGCCAGTCCCGCCCAGCAGCAGGGTGGGGCGGAGCTAGTCCCGCCCAGCACCGGGGTGGGGCGGGGCTCATGTGGAATGTCTGTCATCTCTACAGGTTTAATTTCGATGAAGGGACTCCTCCCACCAACTTTGACACTTTTCCAGCAGCAATAATGACTGTGTTTCAGGTATGAGCACCTCTTCGCGTCAGAGATCAAAGTGGCTGCTTAGCACCCAGAATTCCTCTCTCCCTCTCTCTCTCTCTCTCTCTCTCTGTCTCTCTCTCTCTCTCTCTCACACACTCTCTCTCTCTCCCCTCCTTTTCTGATGGTTACTGAATATGGATTTCATTAATATGCAAATGCAGTGAGGCTAATGGATCAGGAGATAAATGTCATTTGAAACTACAGTTTGGCCAGGCAAGGTGGTGCACGCCTGTCATCCCAGCGACTCGGGAGGCGGAGGCAGGAGGATTGCAAGTTCAAGACCAAAGGCAGTCTGCATAGCTTAGAGAGACCCCATCTCAAAAAGTCAAAAAAAAGGGGGGGCGGGGCTGGGCGTGCAGCTCAGTGGTCCAGAACTTGCAAAGCATGCAAGTGCGAGGCCCTGGGTTCAGCCCCCAGTACTGCAAAAATAATAATAATAAAAATAATAACAATAATAATAACTCATAGGAACCGGGAACAGTGTGACAATTCAGTAGATACATACAGTATGCACTGATGAAGTCAAGGTAGTTAGCATTTCTCCCTCATGATTTCTTTTTGTTCAAAGCCTTCAGACTCCTCTCTTTTTGTTCTTTATAAAGTAGGAGCTGAGGCTGTGGATGGAACTCCGTGGTAGAGCCCTTACCCAGCATGCATCACGCCCTAGGTTCAATCCTCAGCACCACAAACGCAAACAAAAAATACACATGTAGTTAAGTAGCTGTAAAGTCTAGTCGCCCCACGGTGCTGCAGCACACGAGAGTTTATTCATTCTGTGTAATGGTGCTTTGGTCCCATTATCCAGCCTCTGTCTTGCCATCCTCCCTCCCCAGCCTCCAAAAATTGCTATTCCACTCTGCGCTTCTGCGGGATCCACTCTTTTAGTTTCAGCACTTGAGCGAGACCACGCTGTGTTTGTCTTCCTGTGGCTGGCTCATGTCACGTGACCTCCTGTCCTCCAGTTCATTTTTCTGTTAGGAGCTTGCAGATGCGGCTCAAGTATCTCTTTGCTCTTTTCCACGCGCATCAGCGAAATTTCTCCCGTCCCTTCGCCTGGGCCTTTCTCTGGTGGCTGCACCTGCGCTGGTCCTCAGCGCAGCCGTCCAACAGTACAGGTGGATTTTTAGCAAACTGCTGCTGAAGGGGTGGCCTGGTGGATAAATTCCCTGGCTCCTTCACCCTTGGGTGAGGTCACTCAGAGCTCCACACAGGACTGGGCCCCCATGGCCCACAGCAGAATCGTGCTCTGTAAAACACCATAGATAGACAGAGATAGATAGATAGACAGACAGACAGACAGACAAACATAGATTTGTTGTTGTTGTTGTTGTTGTTGGAGTGCGGTGGCTGTTCACAGGCGCGATCCCACTACTGATCAGCACTGGAGTTTTGACCTGGTCCATTTCCTACCTGGGCCGGTTCACCCCTTCTTAGACAACCTGGTGGTGCCCCACTCCCAGGAGGTCACCATATTGATGCCAAACTTAATGCGGACACCGGATCGGCATAGCGCACTGCAGCCCAGAGCTCCTGGACTCAAGTGATGCTCCTACCTCAGCCTCCCAAGTAGCTGGGACTACAGGCATGCACCATCGTGCCCTTGTTGTTGTTGTTGCTATTGCTGTTGTTGTTGTTGTTAGGTGCCGTCAAGTCGGTATCCGACTCATAGCGACCCTACATACAACAGGGGAAACACTATTGCCAGTGCTTCTCTGCTGTTCATAGGGTTTTCAATGGTGGACTGATTTTTGGGAGTGGGTTGCTGGGTCCTTCTCCCATTGTTGTTGTTAGGTGCTGTGAAATTGGTATCTGATTCATAGTGACCCTGTGTACAACAGGCAAAACAGTATTGTTACTGCTTCTCTGCTGTTTATAGGGTTTTCAATGGCAGATTGATTTTTGGGAGTGGGTTGCCAGGTCCTTCTCTCAAGCCTACAGCACCTGGTGTTCCCAGGCGGTCTCCCATCCAAGTCCTAACCAGGCCTGACCATGCTTAGCTTCTGATATCTAACAAGATCGGATGCCACAGGGCTACAGCTACAGGCAGGCAGATAGATAGACAGGTGTGTGTGTGTGTGTGTGTGTGTGTGTGTGTGTGTGTGTGGTTTATTTAAGACAGTCCCCTTTGTATCCCAGCCTGACCTCAGACTTAGATCCTCCTGCCTCAGCTTCCCAAGTATTGGAATTACTGGCATGCACCCCCATATATGGCAATAACACCCCCTTTATTTTCCACCTTTCCTTCCGGCTCTCGCTTCCCTGCCGTCCTACTGATGCTTTCTTATCATCAGCTCCCAAATAAACCCCCTGCACCTCACCTTGTGTTTCAGGGTCTGCCTGGGGGAATCCCAGGCGTGGCCCTGCTGCACTGCCTTAGTGGTTGACCTGTGGCAGCGCGTTTATTCATCACCATGAGCCCAAGGGATGTAGGTCAATGTTCAGATCTCCTCCAGGAGCCGGGCCCGGTGGTGCACGCCTGTCATCCCAGCGGCTGGGGAGGCAGAGGCGGGAGGATCACAAGTTCGAGACCAAAGGCAGTCTTCATCATTTAGCGAAACCCTGTCTCAAAAAGTAAAAAAATGGGCTGGGGGTGCAGCTCAGTGGTCCAGCACTTGCAAAGCGTGCAGGTGCGAGGCCCTGAGTGCAACCCCCAGGGCTGCAAAAAAAAAAAAAGTAAAATAAAATTAAAAAAAAAAAATCTCCTCTAGGTCCATCAGGCTTCTATAACAAAACAGCAAAGCCTGGTGGGTTAAACAGGCAGCGTCTGTTTATCATAATCTGGATGCCAGAAGGTCAGGGTCAAAGTGTGGGCCGAGTGCGTCCCCGTGTGTGTTCTGTGGCTTGTAGACGGCCACTACTCACTGTGTCCACACGTGGGGGAAAGAGAATTCTGCTTGCTCGCTCGCTTGCTCTGATGCGCTTTCTCTCTCTCTCTCTCTCTCTCTCTCTCTCTCTCTCTGTCTCTCTCTCTCTCATAAACACACACACGCTTTCTTTCTGTCATTATCTGTTTAAAGATAGAGCCTCATTGTGGAGCCCAAGCTGGCCTGAAGCTCACGATCCCCTGGCTTCAGCTTCTTGAGCCCTGCGATCGTGGCCGTGGCCCCCACTCCCAGCTCCTCCCCCACCTTGAGCCGAGATTTCCCCAGGTTGAGACGGGGTCTCGCGATGCCCAGGCTGGCCTGGGACCCGCGATCCTCCCACCCCAGCCTCCTCAGTGCTGGGATCCCAGGCGACAATGACCATGCCCTTTCTCTTCCCGTGAGCACGCAGTCCCCTAGGGAGGCCTCCGCCTTCCGGACCCCATGGAGCCCTAGCCACCTCCCGAAGGCTTCCACATGGGAATGGGAAGGGGTCCCAGCTCAGCTCGCAGCAAATCCCTGCCTGCCATCAGGGAAGACAGGGTTCTCGAAAGGTCCCCCAGGGTCCCCTAAAGCCAGGCTGAGAGCCCCCCACCATGCAGGGGCGGCCCTTTCCACTCGGCCAGAGATGGGAGTGCAGGTGGGGTGGGTGAGGACCTGGGCTCAGGCATGGGGCCACATTGGGCGCCTCCCGGGGGGCCGGCGGCTGAGGGGGGGTTGGCTGTGTGTCTCTCCGTCCCCTTTCAGATCCTGACGGGCGAAGACTGGAACGAGGTCATGTATGACGGGATCAAGTCCCAGGGCGGCGTGCAGGGCGGCATGGTCTTCTCCATCTACTTCATAGTGCTCACCCTCTTTGGGAACTGTATCCTTCGCGGAGCGGGGTGGGGGCGGGGCGGGGCGGGGCCAGCCTGGGCTGCTGGCTGGCGGGAAGGGACCCACGGGGCGCTCTGGCCGCACCTCCTTTCCCTGACTCGCGCACGCGCAGATACCCTCCTGAACGTGTTCTTGGCCATCGCGGTGGACAATCTGGCCAATGCCCAGGAGCTCACCAAGGTGGAGACCGCGGGGAGAGGTTTACCCTGCAAAGGCAACACCTACTCTTGGCGGATAGGGGAATTGGGGTGGGGGGGCGCGGGGTGGGGAGCCTGGGGTCGTGGCCTGATCGAGCTTTTGTCCCAGATCGGTGCACCTTGTGCCTGTCTGCCCTTCCCAGAACCACACTGACCTCAAACTAGCGGGTCCCACCACAGGGAGCACAGAGGGACAGGCCAGCGAGGTGGCCTCGGGAGACAGAGCAGGCTCTGCCCACAGACCCATGGGTAGACATTGGGAAGGACTTCCGGAGAACCGTGCAGCCCCCAGCTAGAGGGTTTTTCTCCATCCAAAAAGATGGGATGGGGCATGGCTCCACAGGGACCCAGCCAGAGCTGGAGCCAAGGAAAAGGGGCTGGTGTAGAGCCTGGGACCTCAGGGCACCCAGAACTGTGGCAAGGCACAGGCACAGTGACCAGTAAACCACACACACACATGCACACGCACATGCACACGTGTCTCTCTCTCCCTCTGGCCTCCAGGCAGAGCCAGCCAGGGGTCCATTGGAAGGCAGCACCGAGACTGGAGGGGGCCTACAGGTCAGCCTCCAGTGGGGCAGAGAATGGGGCCAGGGGCAGGTAGCGCATCGCCGCAGAGGAGTCTGTGGCTGCACCTGTGTTCTGGAGCTGCCAAATGGACGGCCCTCTAGGCTACTCGAAAGTGACGGCAATGAAGGTTATATGACGCTCATGGTACCAGGTGCTACTGTAGCCTCCCTTGCAGAAGGGGAAACTGAGGCTCAGAAAGGCAAAGTCACTTGCCCTAGATACTATGGTTATAGCAGCCACTAGTTAGAATATTGCCTGCAGCCGTAGCCCTGGGGCATCTGATCCCGTCAGATCTCAGAAGCTAAGCAGGGTCGGGCCTGCTTAGCACTTGGATGGGAGACCACCTGGGAACACCAGGTGCTGTAGGCTTGAGAGAAGGACCTGGCAACCCACTCCCAAAAATCAGTCCGCCATTGAAAACCCTATGAACAGCAGAGAAGCACTGACAATAGTGTTTCACCTGTTGTACGTAGGGTCGCTATGAGTCGGATACCGACTCGACAGCACCTAATAATAACAACAGTTAGAGTATTACGGAGCCAGGCATGGTGGTGCATACACGCGATCCCAGAACTCAGGAGGCTAAGGCAGGAGAATCTGAGATGGAGGCCAGCCTGGGCTACATAGCAAGACCCTGTCTAAAATTAAATTTTTTAATTAAATTAAGGAAGGGGAGTTACAGTATTATCCTATGTATCAAGTGTTCCTGAGTTTTTGGTACACAGTAAGTGCTCAGTAACAGTAGCCGTTGTTAGTTGGCATAAGCAGGTCATGGACAAGAGCCTTTACTTCATGTTAGCGGGTCCAGGGATGTCTGGGATGCTAAACTCAGCTAACAGACTCAACATCAAAATAAATAGCTGGGAGCTGGGCGCGGTGGCGCACGCCTGTCATCCCAGCCACTCGGGAGACGGAGGAGGCAGGAGGATCGCAAGTTTGAGACCAGAGGCAGTCTGCGTAGCTTAGCAAGACCCTGTCTCAGGAAGTAAAAAAATGGGCTGGGGGTGCAGCTCAGTGGTGCAGCACTTGCAGAGCATGAGAGTGCCAGGCCCTGGGTTCAACCCCCAGTACCACACAAAAAAAAATAATAAATAAATAAATAAATAAATAGCTGGGCATGGTGGTGCCCACCTGTCACTCGAGGGAGGATTGCGTTTGAAGCCAGTGTGGGCCACATAGTGAGACCCTGTCTCAAAAAAATAATAATCAAAATAATAACTGCCACAGAGAAATGTCATTGCCTTTCCTGTACACCAAAGTCCAACAACTATAACAGAGAGGGAGTTATTATTATCTCTGGTGCGTAGGTGGGAATACTGAGACCCAGAGGGGTTAAGTGACTTTGCCACTCAACTTGTTGTTGTTAGATGCCGTCCAGTCGGTATCCAACTCATAGTAACCCTGCATACAACAGGTGAAACACTATTGTCAGTGCTTCTCTGCTGTTCGTAGGGTTTTCAATGGCAGATTGATTTTGGGGAGTGGGTTGCCAGGTCCATCTCCCAAGCCTACAGCACCTGGTGTTCCCAGGTGGTCTCCGATCCAATACTAACCAGGCCTGCCCGTGCTTAGCTTCCGAGATCTGACGGGCTCAGATGCCACAGTGCTATGGCTGCAGGCTTATCACTCAACCAGGAATTAAAAAAGCAGAAGTGTGGCCCCCTCAAAGAACAGAAAAGGAAATGAGGGCAGAGGGAATTTGGGAGTTGAGGGAAGAGCCATGTGTTCAAGATGAAACCCCGTTTTTATTCGTGGTGTTAAATTATCTAGGAAAACTAGGCCACATGCCCCTTAGGGCAGCCTCAGCCTCCCTGGGCACAGAAGAGGCAGCCTTGCTCTCAGCAATGCAATTCATTCTCCTGGCTGGGATAGCCCATGAGCAGGGCTGCCAAGCATGGTTGTACAGGTTGCACACTGCACAAAGGAAGCTGGGCCAGGAAGCAAGCAGTGGGGCTGGACTCCAGCCCGTGTGCCCAGAGGCAGGTGCCTCAATCCAGGAGAAGGGATCAGGAAAGGGGTGCCTATGTGCCATTTGGAGGGTTGGTGCCTGTTAAAAAGGCATCTTGGGGGTTAGCCAGGTGGGTCCCACAAATTGAAACAGCAGGGACCCTGTGCAGGGTCTTCCTCATGGCCCCGGAGCCCTCCCCAGCTTTGCAGCCCCCCTGCTCAGGGCCTCCAGGTAGCCAAGATAAGGCTCGTGAAACTGAACCAAACTGAGCAGACGTTGCCTGCCGTCCATCTGGCCACCCTGGTGGGAGGGAGGGAGAATTTCCCGCCCCTACCTCCGGCTGGGGAGCAGCGGAAGTCTGTGCCATCCCAGGCTCGCCGTGGTGAGCCCAGCCACCGTGGAACCGGCTGGCATATGTCACCACGGGGGCTGATCCAGCTGTGAGCTTATCCAAGCTCCGGGGGTGTATACTCAGGGGCTAGCCTGGGGAGGAAAGCCTGGCTCAGCTGCTGCAGCATATGGGGATGGTCCCCTCTCTTCCCCTCATTTATTCCGAGTGCATTTCTGCGGCAGTTAGTGTGTGGCAGGCACCCTGCTAAGCCTCTGATCAGTTTTCATCTCCGTCCTCACCAATGCCCCGGGAGGCCCGGTCTCCGAGCCCCATTTTACAGATATCATTATTCATTCAGTAGGTACGCGCTGAACACCAACTGTGAACAAACCCCGGGTCTAAAAGCCACCTCACAGCAGTGAACAAAACAGACAAAAATCCCTGCCCGGGTGGAACAGGGATTCAAGCTGGGCAGACAGACAAGAAATCAGTTATACTTGTAAAAATACATAGCTTGAGCCAGGCGCGGTGGCTCTCGCCTCTCATCCCAGCCAATCATGGAGGCTGAGGCAGGAGGATCATGAATTCAAGGCTGGAGGCCGCCTCTGTAACTTAGCAAGAGCCTGCCTCGAAATATTAAAAGTGATCTGGGGGTGCGGCCTAGTAGTAGGGCACTTGCAAAGTATGTGCCAAGCCTGTGATGGTTGAAGGAGGATTTAAAACCCAGAAACATCTTTTTCTGCATGGATTTTTTCAAGTATCTTTCTTTACTCTCTCTGGACCCAGCCACCACGCAGTATTCTCTACAGTGGTCTGTGGCCCAAATACCTAACTGCCTCTCCCCACCTTCCCTCAGTGGGGGCTGAGAACACACGTTCCTCTCCTGATTTGCCTGCTGGGGCTGTTGGCACTGCGTAGCACAAGCCATGGATGCCAGATTTTCCTGCATGTGGAACTAGTCAGCGTTTTGAGAAAGTCAGTTCAGAGAGATCAAGCAACTTAGCCTTGATGGAAATCTGCACAATTGTTGGAAGAGCACCTACTATGTGCAAGGCCCTGAGTTTCCCGCCCCCTGCCAGCACTATAAAAAAGGAAGAAAAGAAAGAAGGAAGGAGGAAAGAAACCTGTATTGCAGGAAAGGAAGGGAATCCTTTTTTCCCTGGCTTGCTTCTGTATGTGTGTTAAAATAGAGTTAATAAGCCAGGTGTGTTGGCCACGCCTGTAATCCCAGCACTGGGGAGGCTAAAGCAAGCAGATCGTGTGTTTGACACCAGCCTGGGCTACCTAACAAGATCCTGACTCAAAAAATAAAATAGACCACCAGCGCGGTGGTGCACGCCTGTCATCCCAGTGGCTCGGGAGGCAGAGGCAGGAGGATTGCAAGTTCGAGACCAGAGGCAGTCTTCGTAACTTAGCGAGACCCTGTCTCAAAAAGTAAAAAAAAAAAAAGGGCTG
The DNA here is from genome assembly GCA_007922755.1 of Pedetes capensis. Classification (NCBI taxonomy): domain Eukaryota; kingdom Metazoa; phylum Chordata; class Mammalia; order Rodentia; family Pedetidae; genus Pedetes; species Pedetes capensis. The sequence goes on from VMDO01020901.1 coordinate 22,607, forward strand.
AGGGTGCAGCTCAGTGGTCCAGCAGTTGCAGAGCATGCAGGCGCGAGGCCCTGGGTTCAACCCCCAGGACTGAAAAAACTAAAATAGAAGTAGGAATAGAAGTAGGATGAGTTGCAGAGCAAGCCTGTGCACAAAAGGGTTAGCAGTACACTTCACCAGTATCCACAGCCCATTCCTGTGGGGACCTCCGTCCGATTGGTCAACATCCAGGCTGAATCTCTTTTTTGTTTGTTTTGCAGTGAGGGGGAGCTGAACCCAGGGCTTTGCACATACTTTGCAAGCGCTCTGCCCCTGAGCTGCACCCCCAGCCCATTTTTTACTGTTTAAATTGAGATAAGGTCTCACTAAGGCTACCACTGGCCTCAAACTTGCGATCCTCCTGCCTCTGCCTCCCGGGTTGCTGGGATTACAAGCGAGAGCCACTGCTTCAATCTTTTTTTTTTTTTTTTTTTTTTTTTTTATATTTCAAATGCTTCCCCTGGTCACCAGTAGGGTGAGAAGTGGCAGCCCAAGGCCTGGTTTTGTGAACAGGATCCCCTATCCCTTCTAGGATGAACAAGAAGAAGAAGAAGCAGCCAACCAGAAACTCGCCCTGCAGAAAGCCAAGGAGGTAGCGGAAGTGAGTCCCCTGTCTGCGGCCAACATGTCTATAGCTGTGTAAGTGGCCCCAACCCCCAGGTGCTGCCCAGGGCACTCAGCCTCCATGCCCTCCCAGGCAAGGATTTGGAGACCAAGGTGGGGGGGGGGCGGCCCCTGGCAGCTGAGCCTTGGAAAGACACACCTCTGCCTCTCCTCCATTTCCTCTGGTAGCTATTTAATGAGCTCCTACTACACACACAGCACTGTTCTACTAGACGAACAACATCAAAGAGGGAACGGTCCCCCTCTTATGTAGTTGCTCCAATCTGAGAGAGAAGGAGTAAATGAGGTTAGTAAGTCAGTTATATTGTGTGTTAGAGAGTGATAGAACCACAGAGAAAAATAAAACTGGGAAGGGAGAGAGTTGGAAGGGGGGGGTTGTTTGCTTTGTAGTGTAGTGTAGTGTAGGAATCCAGGGCCTCGCACCTACCAGGCAAGTGGTACCGCTGAGCCACACTCCCAGCCCTGAGCATTGTGGTTTTAAGTAGATCTGTTGGGGTTAGCCTCACCTAGAAGGTGACAAGGCCTGAGGAGGTCCGGGAGGAATCATGGGAGAGGTTGCTGGAGAATTGTATGTGCAAAGGCCCTGAGACACCGATGTGCCTGATATGTGCAGGAATATGAAAGAGGCCAGTGTGACTGGAATAGAGTGAGCAAAGGAGGCAACTTGAAGGGACATGAAGGCAAGGAGGTGATAAGCAGATTAGGCAAATCCTTGTGGGTCACAGGGAGAATTTGGGGTCTTGCTCTAAGTTAGGTGGTAGCCACGGAAGGTTCTTGAGCAGAGTAAGGTCCTGCCTCAAATGCTCACAGGCGCCCTCTGGCTGCTGTTGGGGAGAAAAGACTGTGAGGGTGAGGATGGGAGCTGGGCCTGGGGATGAGGTTGGAGCCAGTGGAGTGGTCCTAGCACAAAGGATAGGGACTGAACCAGGGCAGTGGCCAGTGAGGTGACAGAGGTAGCTGGATTCTAGACAGATCATGAGGTTGGAACAGACACCGTGCTAGTGGTGAGAGCTAAGGCTTCTTGATTAAAGGGAAATCGCTGGCGCTGATATTCTACATGGTAGTTTGGTTGGGTGGTCTGCAGAATTATGCACAAGGCAGGGTGGTGCCTCATGAGAAAACAGGGAGGGGTCTTCTGCTTCCCAGGGCAGAAGGTGGTAACTGGAAGGGGAGCCCAGGCAGGTGAGTTTAGGAGCAGGAGGGGATGGTGTATATAAGACCCTCGGTGCCATAGCCCCCTGAGAAGTCTCTGTGTATCCAAGGCAGGGGCCCAGCACCAGCAGACACACACAGCATCCCAGCTGGCTGCGTTGTCCCCAGACTGCCCCGGACTCCCAGCTGCCCATCCTGGCTGCCCTGGTCCCTCCCTGGGACCCCATGACCCAGAATTAAAGGGTCACACAGGCAGCGTGGTGGCTTCTGGGCTCCGCTGCAGGCCATTGTCTGCCATCATGGACTGTGGCAGAGGCTAAGGTACTCTGTTCATTAAGGCCACCCCAGAGGTTCACACACCGTGATTTGTTGTTGTTAGGTGCTGTCGAGTCAGTATCTGACTCATAGTAACCCTGCATTCAACAGGCAAAACATTATTGTCAGTGTTTCTCTGCTGTTCGTAGGGTTTTCAATGGTGGATTGATTTTTGGGAGTGGGTTACCAGGTCCTTCTCCCAAGCCTACAGCACCTGGTGTTCCCAGGCAGTCTCCCATCCAACTACTAACCAGGCCCGACCCTGCTTAGCTTCCGAGATCTGACGGGATCAGATGCCACAGGGCTATGGCTGTAGGCTATGATTTATTTAATGTATTTATTTATTTACTTGGTTTTGGTGGTGCTGGGGATGGAACCCCGATGTCGTGCGTGCTAGGCAGGTGCTCTACCTCTGGGCTACATACCCAGCCCCATTACAGAGCTCAGTGGGGAAAATCGCTTGGGCTAAGAAGCCCCTCCTACAGGATTGAGACAGTCAGCCATGATGAGATTCCCTCTTGAGCTAAGATGTGGACCTGGGCAGAGACACCCCCCCCCTTAGACTAAGACGAGTAACCAGGCCAATTGGGACACCCACCTGCACCACGAAACCCATTCAACTGAGAAGTCCACGCAGGCTGAGTTTATGAATCCTTACTGGGCTGAGACACCCAGCCAGGTGAGACACCTATTAGCATGCTCACCTGTCCAGGTAAGCCATCCTGTCAGGTCAAGAGTCCCAGGCTGCCAGGCACAGTGGCTGTTGTTGCTGTTGTTAGGTGCCATCGAGTGGGTTCCGACTCATAACGGCCCAATGTACAACAGAATGAAACAGTCTCCGACTCTGTGCAAGGCACATGATCTACACCTGTCATCCCAGCAATTTCGGAGGTGGAGGCAGGAGGATCACAGAGGCCAGAGGCAGCCTGTGTAACTTAGCGAGACTCTCTCTCAAAATTTAGGAAAAAAAAAAAATTGGGGCTGGGGTACAGCTTAGTGGTAGAGCATTTACAAAGCATGTATGAGGATCTGGGTTCAACCCCCAAATTCCCCAAGGGGGGGGAAGACACCTAGGCCACCCACCTGTGCCAAAAACACCTAATAAGCTGAGATTTCCAGCCCAGCTAAATTTGAGGCCCTTCCCTGAGCTGAAAAACCCAGGCAGGTGGGGACCCTTGTTAGCCGGTCCACCTAGGCAGGGAGTCTTCCTGCAGATCAAGACACCTAGGCCTCACATCTGGGATTTGGCTCAGTTGGTAGAGCGCCCTGCTGCAGTCTCTGAGATCTTGAGTTCGATCCCCACCACCGCAAAAATGGGAAAAGAACGTGGCAATCCACCCTCAAGGCAATCCCGAAACAGCCATTGAAAACCCTATGAGGGTCGCGCTATGAGTCGGACAGGACTCAATGGCACCTAACGACAGGCCACATATCTGGGCCAAGATCCCATCCAGCCAGGACACTCACGTGGGTTAATAAGATGCCTCCCCGGTCTGAGATCCCCACATCCCTTGGTCCGAGTTGCCCAGCGGGCCGCGTCCAGCCCCCTGCCGTCCTCCCCGCAGGAAGGAGCAGCAGAAGAACCAGAAGCCGGCCAAGTCGGTGTGGGAGCAGCGCACGAGCGAGATGCGCAAGCAGAACCTGCTGGCCAGCCGCGAGGCGCTGTACACGGAGCTGGACCCGGACGAGCGCTGGAAGGCGGCGTACGCGCGCCACCTGCGGCCCGACATGAAGACGCACCTGGACCGGCCGCTCGTGGTGGACCCGCAGGAGAACCGCAACAACAACACCAACAAGAGCCGCGCCGAGCCCGCGGGCCAGCAGCGCGCGCGGGACCCCGGCGCCCCCGGCGGGCTGGACGCGCGGCGGCCCTGGGCGGGCAGCCGGGAGGCCGAGCTGAGCCGCGAGGGCCCCTACGGCCGCGAGGGCGACCACCCGGCCCGCGAGGGCGCCCCGGAGCAGCCCGGCTTCTGGGAGGCCGACGCGGAGCGCACCAAGCCGGGGGACCCGCACCGCAGGCACGCGCACCGCCAGGGCGCCGCCAGGGACAGCCGCGGGGGGTCGCCGCGTACCGGCGCAGACGGGGAGCCGCGCAGGCACCGGCCGCGCCGCAGGCCCGGGGAGGAGGCGCCCGACGACAAGGTGGAGCGCAGGGCGCGGCATCGCGAGGGCGACGGGCCCGATGGGGGCGAGCGCAGGAGGCGACATCGGCACGGGCCTCCCGCCTACGAGGCGGACGCGCGGAGGGACGACAAGGAGCGCAGGCATCGGAGGAGGAAGTAAGTGCTGGGGCCTCGAGTCAGAGCAGGACAGTCACAATAATAATTTAAGAGCCTGCCAGGCAGGGTGGGCCCGCCTTCGATCCCAGCACTGGAGAGGCTGAGGCGGGAGGCTAGGGAGGCCAGCGTGGCCTCCACAGACCGACCCTGTCTCAGCTTCACAAGATCTCGGCTCCAAGTGGGGGCGGAGCCTAGCGCAGTGGCCACGCCTGTGATCCCAGCACTTGGGAGGCTGAGATGGGAGGATCGCGAATTCCAGGCCAGGCTGGGCCTGGTGAGATCCCTGTCTCAACCTCAGGAGATCTCATCAAAGATAGGGGAGGGGCAGGCACGGTGGCCACACCTGTGATCCCCGCACTCAGGAGGCTGAGGCGGGAAGATCGCGAGTTCCAGGCCAGCCGGTTCTACACAGTCAGATGCTGTCTCTGTATAATACAAAGAATAGCTGAAGGAACACCTGCTGCGTACCTGGCGCTCTTCTGAGTTATTCTTAGCCCCCTGAGACAGACCCCATTGCCACAGCCCCATTCCACAGATGGAGAAACAGAGGGTGCTGGAGATCAAACACAGGCTCTAGTGCATGCAAGGCGTAAAATTCAGGGCCTGACGCATGCTAGTCAAATGCTGTGCCACTGAGCCACATCCCCAGACCCAGGTCACCTATCTAAAAAGCAGGCATGAACCGAGGCCATCTAACACCAGAGATGGCAAGGAATGATCACAGTCTTGGACATCTCACACCAGCCATGGCTTTACTGTGTGACTTTGAGCAAGTGTCTTCATGTCTCTGGGCCTCAGTTTTCTCACCTTTAAAATGGGATCATGGGATCTAACTGGGTTATGGCCAGGCCTAAATGAGGTGAAATCTGCCAAGGGCCTGGGAGAGCAGCTGAGCAATAAGTGTTCAGTAAATTTGCACCATTTTTAGTAGTTGTGAGCCAGTGGGTTTCTTGTTGCTGCTGCTGCTGCTGTTGTTATGTACCACCAACTCAGTGTCCGACTCATAGCAACCCTACGTACAACAGGCAAAACACTATTGTCAGTGCTTCTCTGCTGTTCATAGGGTTTTCAATGGCGGATTGATTGGAAGTGGGTTGCCGGGTCCTTCTCCCAAGCCTACAGCACCTGGTGTTCCCAGGCGGTCTCCCCTCCAAGGACTAACCAGGCCCGACCCTGCTTAGCTTCTGAGATCTGACAAAATTGATGCCACAGGGCCATGGCTGCAGGCAGTGAGTTTTTAATCAAATTATATCCCCAAGGAGTGGTGGGTATGAAAATCCATTCTAGGCAGTCTGAATGGAAAACAGGGTACACGGCTCTTGGAGGCATCTTCCAGGCAAGTCGTAACCAGTACCCTCTTTTTCATAACATCATTTTGTAACACTCCAGACACTCCATAGAAAATTCCATAGCGATTCTGTACAGAGGAGCCAGCAACTTACATGTTGATGTAGACAGACATTGCTTTACTATCAATTCATGTTCTCCTTTTCCTCCTTTATATTATTATCAGAGCGTCATAATGATTTTTTAAATGATGTATTCAAGTGGTCCTGTTGCATGACATAGAAACTGAGCCAGCAGTTGTCAAAATGGTGTGTGTGTGTGTGTGTGTGTGTGGAGAGAGAGAGGGAGGGAGGGAGAGAGAGAATAAATGAGAATATTCCCCTGGGAATCTTGTTAAAATACAGATTCTCATTCAGTGGAGCTCAGGCTTCTGTCGAGCCTGAGATTCTGCATTTCTAATGAAGTCCTGGGCTGGGATTTAGCTCAGTTGGTAGAGCGCTGCGCTGCAGTCTCTGAGGTCCCGAGTTCAATTCCCAGCACCACAAAAATGGGAGAAGGACCCGGCAATCCACTCCCAAGGCAATCTCGAAACAGTCAGCCATTGAAAACCCTATGAGGGTCGCTATGAGTCGGATACCGACTCGACAGCACCTAACAACAACAATAACAATGAAGTCCTAGATGAGGCCAATACTGCTGGCCCAGGGACTTTTGAGTAGTGAGATTCTGGAGGGTAGAGTGAAGTCATTCTGATACAGGTGTCCACGTGCAAAAATCTGCATGATCCCAGCATGGCAGTACATGCTTGAAATCCCAGCACGTGGGAGGCTGAGGCAGGAAGATCGCAAGTTAAAAGCCGGAGTGGGCTATGTTAGAGAGTTTCAGCTGTGTGGACAACTCAGATCGCGTGAAGGGAATTGTCACCAGTACTGAGATGTTCCAAAAGGGTGACAGTCTCATGGTGAAGTGCATCGTGCACAGTAATCCAGTCCTTCCATTTATCCAAAAGTCATGTTGGAGAAAAATGTGATGTCTGTTTAAAAACATGCAAAAAAAAATTTGTTGAGTTAGGTTAAAATTAAAGGTACAGGTAATTACAAGCAAGATTTTTCACCTATATGAGAGACAGCAGAAAGTTTAGAAGGGATCTGGGAGTGGTGGTGCATGCCTGAAATTCCCACATTTAGGAGGCTGAAGCAGGAGGATGACGAGGTCCAGACAGCCTGGGCTACATACTGAGACCCTGGTCTCAAAGGAAAAAAAGACAAAGAAAAAGAAGAAGAAAAGGAAAGGAAAGGAGAGAGGGAGAGAGAGAAGGAAAAGAAAAGAGAAGAGAAGAGGAAAAGGAAAAGGAAAGAAAAGAGAAAAGGATAGTCATGAAGGAAGAGTTCTTTCCTGGACGGGAGTGTCCTGTACATGGTAGGGTATTTAGTATACCTACCTCCCCATTCTCTGAATACCCACAGTGCCTCTCAATTATGTCATTAGATGTCCATGTAGTTCCATAACACCCCACTGAAAATCATTGTTTTGGGTCATTCTTCCTCCATGGTTTTCTCCTGTGGGTTTATTCACCCATTAAATTAGTGTTTACCAAATGCTTATTGTATTCCAAGCCCATGTTATAAATTTCATCAAGTGACTATAGATGAAGAAGCATATGGTGGTGTTGTCTTCTTTCTGTTACTATAACAAAACACCTGAATAATCTATAAAGTATAGAAGCGTATTTAGCTACGGTTCTGGAAGCTGGGAAGTCCTGAAGCATGGTGCTGGCATCAGGTGGGGGCTTCTTGGTACACTGTAACCCAGCGGAGGGATCCCATGGTGATACAAAGCAAGTGAAATGGTTCCAGTCTTTTGCCCTCTTCGTTTTTTTGTTTTGGTTTGGTTTTTTGTTTTTTGCAGTACTGGAGGTTGAACCCAGGGCCTTGCGCCTGCATGCTTTGCAAGTGCTGGACCACTGAGCTGCGCCCCTAGACCCCCCCTTTTTTTAAAACTTTTTTTTTTGAGTCAGGGTTTCGCTAAATTACACAGACCACCTCTGGTCTCGACTTGCGATCCTCCTGCCTCCACCTCCCAAGCCCCTGGGATGACAGGCATGTGCCACCGCACCCAGTGCTTCCTCCTTTTCGTTTAAAACCACCAGTGTCCTCATGGGAGCTTGACCAGTATGACTTCATCTAATCCTAATCAGTTCCTAAAAGCCCCACCTCCAAATACCATTAACATGAATTTGGGAGCCAGTTGGTGCACACTTGTAATCCCAGCTACTCCGAGACTGAAGCAGAAGGATTACAAATTCAAGAACTGCCTGGGCTACATAATGAGTTCAAGGTACCGGGGCAACTTCATGAGACCCTGTCTCCAAAAAAAAGAAAAAAAGGAAAAAAGACTGAGGCTGTAGCCCAGTGGCCAATGGCAGAGCCCTTGCCTAGCATGCATAAGGCCCTGGGTTCAAATCCCCAGTGCCAAAAAAAAAAAAAAAAACATTATGAAGATTCAAGGTACTTTCTGGTTTTGTTTTAGGTTTGTTTTTTGTTTAGTTGGGTTTTAGGGTTTTTTCCCACTGGTTTTTTGGTTTGTTTGTTTTTGGTAGAGGAGAGGTTTTGTTTGTTTATTGTTTGCTTGTTTGTTTTGAGACAAAGGGCTCACTATGTGGCCCAGGCTGGCCTCAAACTCCTGGGCTCAAGCCATCCTCCCACCTCAGTTTCAAGAGTAGCTAGGATGACAGGTGTGTGCCCCAACCCCTGGATGATTTGGGCACTTTAAAAGGAAAAAAAAAATCCAAAGTGAGACACTCATCCACTTTTAAGATGATAATAAGATTGGCAAAGATGCTGGGCGCGGTGGCGCACGCCTGTCATCCCAGCGGCTCAGGAGGCAGAGACAGGAGGATCGCAAGTTCGAGACCAGAGGCAGTCTGTGTAACTTAGCGAGACCCTGTCTCAAATTGTTAAAAAAAAAAAAAAAAAATAGGCTGGAGATGCAGCCCAGTGGTCCAGCACTTGCAAAGCATGCAGACACGAGGCCCAGGGTTCAACCCCCAGTACCGCAAACAAACTAAATATGTGTGTGTGTGTGTGTGTGTGTGTGTGTGTGTGTGTGTGTGTGGATTCTTGAGCATTTGACCCTTGCTGGCAGCCAGGTGGGGCCTCCTGCCAGCCTGGACCTGCCCCATGTCATGATCACTAGCTTGGCCACCAGCATCCTAGTAACACCTGCATCTGTCACCATGGCAGCCCCCTCCCCATCCAAGCCAGAAGAGATGCTGGACCTCGGAACCTCACACCTTACGTGGCAGGAGGAACGGGGGCTCATGATCCTCCAACCCCCTCATTCTCACTGCACCCCCAGCGGGCCCTTGCCGGCCACTCTTCCACGCACCTGCGATCATCCATTGCCCGTTTCCTTCCCCGAGCGCTGCTGTCTGTAGCTAAAGCGTCCAGGCGCAGAATCCTGCTCAGCCTTCTCCAAGCTGGGTGACACAGGGCACATCGTCTCGCCTCCCTGGGCCTCAGTTTCTGCTCTGTCCAATGAGACTGATCTAATGTCCATCTCCGATGATGATTGTCGGGAGGGAAGTCTTGAGGACCGTGGGGATGTGGAAGATAGACAATAAATGCTAGCTACTGTTGTCACCAGCCTGCAGCCATAGCTCTGTGGCATCCGATCCCGTCAGATCTCAGAAGCTAAGCAGGGTGGAGCCTGGTTAGTCCTTGCATGGGAGACCATCTGGGAACACCAGGTGCTGTAGGCTTGGGAGACGGACCTGGTAACCCACTCCCAAAAATCAACCAATTATTGAAAACCCTATGAACAGCAGAGAAGCACTGACAATAGTATTTTGCCTGTTGTACATAGGGTTGCTATGAGTCAGATACCGACTCGACGGCACCTAACAACAACAACTGTTATCACCCCCAAATCATCTGGCGCTGTGCCCTGGGTCTCAGGGGCAGAGTAGGCCCTGGGGAGATGACCCCCACCCTTGGCAGAGCCATGCTGATTAGCTGGCAGAGGGATGCCGGGAAGGACAGGCGTTATGCAACCCGCTGCCTATTCTAGGCACAGGATGCCAGGTCCCGGGAGGGAAGGAGGAAGGGGTGCAACTTCAGAGCTTTCTGCCTCTTTTGAGTCCTCCTTGGAGACGCTTTGGAAATGAAAGCTCCCCGAAATTGAAATTAGGGCTCTGCAAGCTGAGCTTGCTGAAACTCCGCAACAGCCAGGCAATAAGAAAGTCGTGGAAAAGCAAGAAGACAAAACTCTGCAGGCCTCCAGCAAATGGGGGGCTCCAGAGCCACTGGAGAGGCTGCATGGGAAGGTTTCAAGTTCCAGGTCAGGCTGGGCCTGGCGAGACCCTGCCTCAACCTCACGAGATCCTGTCTCAGTGAGGGGGAGGAGCCACGCCTGTCATCCCAGTACCGGCAAAGCTGAGGTGGGAGGATGGCGAGTCCTAGGCCGGCCTGGCCTCAGGGCAAGACCCTATCTTAAATCTTGCCAGATCTCAAAAGCTCATCTGCATATTGGGGAGTAGCCACGCATGGTGGCCCCGCCTGTGATCCCAGCACTCAAGAGGCTGAGGCAGGAGGATGGCAAGTTTGAGGCCAGCCTAGGCTCCATAGCAAGACCCTGTCTCAAAAATAAATAAGTTGGCCGGGCGCAGTGTCGCACGCCTGTATTCCCAGTGGCTCGGGAGGTGGAGGCAGGAGGATTGCAAGTTCGAGAGCAGAGGCAGTCTGCGTAACTTAGCGAGACCCTGTCTCAAAAAGTAAAAAAATGGGCTGAGGGTACAGCTTAGTGGTCCATCCCTTGCAAAGCATGCAATCGCGAGGCCCTGGGTTCAACCCCCCAGTACTGCAATAAATAAATAAATAAATAAATAAATAAATAAATAAATTGGAGCCAGGAGTGGTGGCGCATGCCTGTAATCCCAGTGGCTCGGGAGGCAGAGGCAGGAGGATCGCAAATTCGAGACCAGGGGCAGTCTGCATAACTTAGCAAGAACCTGTCTCAAAAAGTTAAAAAAAAAAAAAAAAAACTGGGCTGGGGGCACAGCGCAGTGCTCCAGCACTTGCAAAGCATGCAGGCGTGAGGCCCTAGGTTCAACCCCCAGCACTAAATAAATAAATAAATAAATAAATAAGTTGGGTGCCATGGAGCACACTTTCAATCTCATGAGTCAGGAGGCTGAGGCAAGAGGATCGTGAGTTCGAGGCCAGAGATAGCCTGTGCAATTTAGTGACACCTTGTCTCAAAAATAAAAAATAGAAAGGGCTGGGGGTGCAGCCCAGGGGTAGAGTGCTCGCTCAGTTTACACAAGGCCCTGGCTTCAACTTCCAGTACTGCAAATAATAATAATTAATGAATAATTCACAGAGCTGAGTCCCAGTGGACTATTTATTAATTTTTGACAGTCCCTGCTGTGTTCAAGGCTGGCCACGAACTTGTAATACTCTCAAATGCTGGGATTACAGGCGTGTGCTATTGTGCTTGGTCCAGTGGGTTGGGTCTTGTTTGTGTTTTGTTTGGCTTTTATTTTTTGTTTTTTGTTTTTCATTTGGGGAGGAGTTTGTTTTTATTTTTTGTTTTTGTTTTGCACACTTAGGGATTGAACCCAGGGCCTCACGCGCACTTTGCAAGTGTTCTACCATTGGGCCATGCCCTCAGCCCAGTCTTTTATTTTGAGTCAGGGTCTTGCTAAATTACACTGGCGGCCTCTGGCCTTAAACTCAAGATCCTCCTGCCTCTGCCTCCTGTGTCGCTGGGATTACAGGCTTGCGCTATCACGCCCAACTCCAGTGGGTATTTAGGTAGAAAAATAATCAGCAGGGACCCTTCACATTTTTTTCACCTCCTCCAAATGCACTACACTGTCAGACACTGTTTGCTTCTCATTTTGGGCTCCACAGTGTGAAATATTTGAACTGCCAAAGCATTGAACACCTACCTACCGCACCTCCCCTATTTTCTGCCTTTGACTACCCTAGTCTTCTTGGGGTTCCTGAAGTTCAGCAAGCTCCTCTCAACCTCAGGGCCTTTGCACTGACTGTTCCTCTTCTGGGAACTCTTTTCCCCTGATCCTCCCATGCCTAGTTCCCTCCTCTCTGCCATTCTGCTGTCTCCTTTCTCTGGCACCTCCCGTAAGAGGCCTTCCTTCTGCTCACTCTCTAGACTCCCCCATACTTCTATCCCTGTGAGAAGTTACCTTGGTCGTTTACTGGCTATGAAGCCCTGGAAAAGAAACCTAACCTCTCTGAGCTTCCGTTTTCTCTTCGATAAAATAGTGCTAATACACTTGCCCCTGGTTATCCTCAGGGGATTCGTTCCAAGGCCCCCTTCAGATACGAAGATCCACAGGTGCTCAAGTCCCTCCTGTACGATGGTGGAGTATTTGCATAGAACCTGTGCAAAGTATCTTCCCATGGACTTGAAATCATCTCCAGACCAGTTATAATACCGGATACAGTATCCATGCTGTGGAAATAGTTGTTACACTGTATTTAGAGAATCACGTCAAGGAAAAATGGCTGTGCATGCGCAGTACAGTTATTTTCCTGTTATTTTCCATCTGTGGTTGGTTGAATCTGTGGATACCGAACCCAACGGTATAGAGAACTAACAATATTTCTACCTCTTTGGGCTGAGGACTAGGGGGTTATTAAAGTCAAGGGCCCAGTACAGTACCTGGGCCTTTGTGTTACAGAGATGCTGTCGGGGTTTCTGTGGCTGTTTTCTTTTATATTGATGTGTCTCGGGCTGGGGTTGTAGCTCAGTGACAGAGCGATCACCTGGCATGCACAGAGCCCTGAGTTCCATCCTCAGCACCACAAAAAGAATTAAAAAATAAATAAAATAAAAGGGTGTAGCCAGGCGCAGTGGCGCACGCCTGTAATTCCGCGGCTCAGGAGGCGGAGGTAGGAGGATCGAAAGTTCGAGACCAGAGGCAGTCTGCGTAATTTAGCAAGATCCTGTCTCAAACAGTAAAAAAAAAATGGGCTGGGGGTGCAGCTCAGTGGTCTAGCACTTACAAAGGGTATCCTCTGCTTTATTTAAGAGCAGATAAACCTCTTGAGAAGGACCTGGCAACCCCCTCCCAATAATCAATCTGCCATTGAAAACCCTATGAACAGCAGAGAAGCACTGACAATAGTGTTTTGCATGTTGTACTCAGGGTCGCTATGAGTCGGATACCGACTCGACGGCATCTAACAACAACAACAAACCTCTTGGCACTCAGTCCTGCCTGCAAGCTGACGAGGGCCTTGGAGGCAGCATCTGGAAACCGCCTGGGGTAGTGAGGGGAATGGAGGCTTGGGTAGAAAATTCTTTTCTCCCCTGAATTGGCCCCACGGAAATATCTTTCCTGGCACAAGTCTTGCGTTGCAGCCTGGAGGGTGGGAAGTTATGATGGGCTTGATATAAGCGGCCAGGGATTTATGAAGACCTGTGCTTTGGCTCGGAAAGGTATTTGTCTCTGAGCAAGAATGGCATGGGCCCCCCACCCCGATCTCTTTTTTTTGTTGGGGGTCAGGTGCTGGGTAGAACCCAGGGCCTCGTGCATGCCTGGCAAGCGCTCCACCCCTGAGCTATGACCCCACCCCTGGATGGGGCTTCCTGATGTCCGGATGTCCACATCCTTCCCACGAATGGTGGCATGGTAGGCAGGCTCCGTAACCCTGACTCAGCTCGGGGGTCTTTCTCATTGGTCTGCCTTCCTCAGAGAGAACCAGGGCTCCGGCGTCCCCGTGTCCGGCCCCAACCTGTCGACCACCAGGCCGATCCAGCAGGATATGGGCCGCCAAGACCCGCCCCTGGCCGAGGACATCGACAACATAAAGAACAACAAGCTGGCCACGGGGGAGTCCACCAGTCCCCACGACAGCCACGGCCACACCGGCCTGCCCCAGAACCCGGCCAAGATGGGCAACGGCACGGACCCGGGCCCCACGCCGGCCCCGCCCGCCACGGCCAGCAACCCCCAGAACACCGCCAGCCGCCGGATACCCAACAACCCGGGGAACCCATCCAACCCCGGCCCCCCGAAGACCCCCGAGAACAGCCTTATCGTCACCAACCCCAGCAGCACCCAAACCAATTCAGCCAAGACTGCCAGGAAGCCGGAGCACACCACGGTGGACATCCCCCCGGCCTGCCCGCCACCCCTCAACCACACCGTCGTCCAAGGTGAGGCCCTCGCTCCTTGGGGGTCCCGAGAGCTGG
>VMDO01020902.1:0-36496 GCA_007922755.1 Pedetes capensis
CTGGCAACCCCCTCCCAAAAATCAATCTGCCATTGAAAACCCTATGAACAGCAGAGAAGCACTGACAATAGTGTTTCCCCTGTTGCACAGAGGGTCGCTATGAGTCAGATACCGACGACAGCACCTAACAACAACAACAACATTTAGCTCATGGTTCTGGAGGCTGAAAAGTCCCAGAGCAGGGTGGTGGCAGCAACGGCATGATTGCCCTGTACAGGGTATCCCATGGCAACATGAAGGAAGCTGGCTTCTTTGGGTGTTTCTTCTCCTTGTAAAGCCAATAATTGCATCATGGGGGTCCCACTGTCAACACTTCATCTAATCCCAATTACCCCCCAAAGGCCCCACTTCCAAATACCATTAACAGACAGCTTTGGGGATTAAGTTTCAGCATGAGTTTTGTGGGGGGACAAACATGCAGACCATAGCAGCCACTAAGTCACCTGGGTAACTGTCACTTATTCCAACAACGCTGCTATTGTTGAAACCCTTCCTGGATCTTTGACATCTGCATTTGGAGTCAGGATATGAGACACCCAATAGTCTGGTCTCATTACCTGATGTTGACTTTTTATTTTTCCTCCGGATAGCTTTAACCACCATATGCATCAAATTGCTTTCCACACACCAAGACAAAGTCTTCAGCTTAGGGAAAATGAATTGGGACCCAAGGACGGAAGATCCTCAGCTGAGGCTCATGGTTGGAAAAAGGACTCCAGCCAACAGAGGCAAACTGTCACGAGGAGACGCCGGACGGAGTCAGTTCTGCCCAGCTCTTCATTTCCAACTTTCTGAACTCCACACATCATCAGAATGTGATCCGGGCAACTTCACCGGATGCAACACTTCATTCCTAGGATGTGAGAGGCAAGAGCGACTCAGAGGACAGAAAAGGACGCAGGAAACTGGAAACAAGCTTTGCTCAAAAAACATCATTGCTGGTTCATAACAGAATGAGGTTGAAAACTTAGTGTGCTAAAGTAGCTTCATTGTTCAGATGCAAGATCTGCTGGGACCAAAGAAAGGTAGGCATCTTGGAGTAATCCATGTTGGTTAAGTATGGGCTGAACACACATCCTTGGTTGTTAAAATAGGAAAAGAAAGAAAAGTATCAGAAACCGTGAGCTAATGATTAAATGCATTAAATACAGGTGAAGTGAAGCATGCAAAGCCAGACAAAATTTGCTAGCTGAATATTGAATATATGTTCAGGAAAATCATGGGGATGTTTTTGTTTGTTGTTTTAACAGAAAAACAAATAGTATATAAACTACCATATGCTGAAACCAAATCTTACTGCTTCCTCATAGACTACTAATTTTAGATTACTGCCTTTTATTTATTCATATAAATGTATATAGGACTTGCTATGTCCCAGATACTGTTTCAAGCATCATGCAAACAATAATTCATTGAATTCTGATGACAATTTTATAAGATAACTATTTTTATTCCCATTTTGCAGATGAAAAACTGGGACTTCATAACCTATCTATGGTCACTCGGGTGCTGAGGTTTAGCTTAGTTGGTAGAGTGCTGTTCTATGCTCTCTGAGGCCCTGGGTTCAATCCCCAGCACCAGAAAAATGGGAGAAAGACCTGGTAGCCCACTCCCAAAGTAATCATGCTAGACATGGCACAGTATTGGGTAGTGTTTTGTTCTGTTGCACATCAGGTCTCTATGAATTGGACCTGATTCAGTGGCACCTAACAACAACAATGGTCACTCAGTGAATAAGTGATGAGGATTGCTCTTAACCACCATAATTTTCTGCCTTTTGAAGTTCGACTCTGGCAGCCTTTATATCCTTGATACCACAGCTCACATCCTACAATTTTTGTTCACACAGGGATTTTCAGAGTGGACCAAGGATAAGTTGGGTTCTCTGAGTTTCCTGCACAGAACAGTCAGAACAAAACAACAACAACAACAATAACAACAAAAGCCAGTTTATTAGAGCTAAAGACACCTTGGTGATCATCAGCCCAGACATTGCCACATATTTTTTAAACCTACTATAGAACAGTTTTGGGCTGGGATTTAGCTCAGTTGGTAGAGCACTGCGTTGCAGTCTCTGAGGTCCCAAGTTCAATTCCCAGCACCGCAAAAATGGGAGAAGGGCCTGGCAATCCACTCCCAAGGCAATCCCGAAACAATTAGCTATTGAAAACCCTATGAGGGTCACTATGAGCTGGATACCGACTCAAGGGCACCTAACAATAACAACAACATAGAACAGTTTTAGATTTACACAAAATTACAAGGATAGTGAGAGTTCTGATAAAACCTATACCCAGTTCCCCCAATTTTTAACATTTAAACATTAGTATGGTACATTTATTGCAATTATTGAACCAATTTTCCCAAGTTATTATTAACCAAAGTTCATGCTTTATTCAGATTTTCTTAGGTTTTACCCAATGTCCTTTTTGTTGTTCCAGAACCCCACCAGCATACCACATTAATCAAATAGTCATATCTCCTTGAGTTCCTGTTTGTAATGATCTTGACAGTCTTGAACAGTAGTGTAGTGCTCAGATATTTTGTAGAATGCCCTTCAGTATGGTTGTCGATGGCATTTTCCTCAATTTGGGCTAGAGTTGTATGTTCTTGGGAAGAATATTTCAGAGGTAAAGTGGCATTTGCATCACATGTTATCAAGGTTACATACTATTAACATGACTCACTATTGGTATTGACCTGATGTTGACCTTGACCTTGGATGATAATTCCAAAATCTGTGTTCCATCTGAATCTAGATATGATGCTTAGTTTGACACTTCAGATTATGGTTTTTCTTGCTTTATTTACATGCCTTATAATTTTCTTTTGTAGAAAGTAAAGTTGTATATGTTGTATCAGGTAATAGGAGTCAAGGTAAACAGGTCTCTAGTAGGAAGATGTATTAATCTGGTTATAAGTTGTTGTTGTTGTTGTTGTTAGGTGCCGTCGAGTCGGTATCCGACTCATAGCGACCCTCATAGGGTTTTCAATGGCTGACTGTTTCAGGATTGCCTTGGGAGTGGATTGCCAGGTCCTTCTCCCGTTTTTGCAGTGCTGGGAATTGAACTCGGGACCTCAGAGACTGCAGCTCAGTGCTCTACCAACTGAGCTAAATCCCAGCCCGGTTATAAGTTAGGCTGCATTTAATGTTTGCTACATCTGTAGATGCTTTAAGCTTCAAATTCTCCTAGTGTCCTCTCTATCTTTGTGCTTCCCTAAGAACTCTCCAGATCTCAGAGTGATGGTTTTCTCTAAACTTCAGCTCTCTGAAGGTCTAAGAAAAGCCTTTAGTTCTGTTTGTTCAACTTTTTTTGTTACTATAAGAACAGGAGTGATGATTTCTAAGCCTTTTACATGTTAAAGCTGAAGCCAGAAGTCTTTCCAAATACTTTTAAAAGGAGAAAGCAGTTTTCAAATGAAATCTTATATAACGAGGGTGGGTCTCATCACTGTTCAAGTACTAGTGATGGGAAAGACTGGGAATGAAGGGCACCCTCTCCTTACCCATGATATGTGTTTTGGGGAATTTGAAAGTATTCTGGATCATTAAAAAGTGGTATGTTGACCGCTGGGTGCAGTGGTGCACACCTGTAATCCCAGCAGCTCGGGAGGCAGAGGCAGGAGGATCACAAGTTTGAGACCAGAGGCAGTATAGGAAATTTAGCAAGACCCTGTCTCAAAAAGTAAAAAAAAAAAAGGGCTGGGGGTGCAGCTCAGTGGTCCAGCACTTGCAGAGCATGCAAGCACGAGGCCCTGGGTTCAACCTCCAGTACCACACACACAAAAAAAGTGTTATGTCCATATAGGATAGTGAGGACAGAATTTAAGAAAATCCAGCAGCAGATAGTGCCAGACCCTCATCAGACAGCAATGGGAAGAGCAGTGCATGTGGCCTCCCCACCCCCATTACCTGGTGGCATCCATTGCTTGTGAATGAAGGCAGGTGGCTGGTAGTCTGTGGTGTGGCTTCCACAAAACTCCCAGTGCTGGCCAGTCTCTGGTTCTCTCCCAGTGGCTGTCCATGGCCCTCTCTTACTGGCAAGTTCTGGTCCTCTTGTCTAGGACTCCAAAGACATCCTTCAAGACCATGCCATGTCCTCTTCCTTCAGCCCTCCCCTAGCCTCATTGATCCTCATCTAGTCCTTAGGATGGCAGAGCCTATGGCCTGGGATTTCTGCTATCCTCCACAGTTCATGGTCTTATCGAAAATCTCCATTCTGGTCCCCAAACCCGGATGATCAAAAGTCTTTTTTTTCTTTTGCTAAAACTTGGCTTCAGGGAGCAAAGATTTTGGACCTCTAAAGTAGTATTTATGACGTGGGCTTTGACATCCTAAAGTTAAACTAAACACTGAGTTTCTTTTACTTTTAACTTCTGTTGTAACCTTAGTCTATGAAACTATCTGGATGCAGAGGAAAAGTCATGGATTCCTACAAAGAATTGTTGAGACAAACAACAAAGATATGACATTACCGTATTATTTTCTGTATATTCCTCTGAATGTGGTATGGGGGTATGTGTGAGCACATGCGCACATACACATGTATGTGTGTACAAGCTCTGGCTAGAAGACATCAAGAAGTCCAGAGCCTTGTGCACTTGGCCCTCTCCACAACCCCTCCAGTCCCCTGGAAATACCCTTATGAAGGTATTCAAAGGCACACACATCACCAAATCCAGTGGTCGGTCCATTTCTTGGTCTTCCTCTTTCTTATTCTGTCAACAGCATAGGCCATAACTCATCACTCCTTTTTTCTTGAAAACTTTTCCCCTTAGCTTAGAGGAAGTCACCTTCTCAGTCTCCCTTCTCTCCCACAGGCTTCTCCTTCTCACCTCCTTCACTGGGGTCTTCTTTTCTGTGCCTGACCTTGTCCCCTCTGTGCACGCTCACTCCCTATGGAACCCATGCAGAGTGGAGACCTTCACACCTTCAGTACTCAGATGACTGGCTCCTGAATCTCCAGTCCAGACCACCTCTCTTCACTCTGGACTCCTAAACCAAAGGTTTTATACCACGGGCTATTAAACTCCGCATATCCAAACCCAAAGTACTTACCTCCCCTCTCCAATCTGCTCCTCCTCCCACTATTCCAAATATCTGAAAATGGCAATTATCTTTCCTGGCTTCCTAGGCCATAAGGCTTGCCACCTTTTTCTGTCACCCCACATTTAATCTATCAGCAAATCCTGTCAGTGTCATCCCACATGTGACAGTTCCCCTATTACAGGTCACCATGGTCCAGGTTACTACCAGCTCTGATTAGGATTTTGCAAATGTTCCCTAATGGATCTTCCTAATTCCTCTGTCGCTTGCAGCCGTAGCTCTGTGGCATCCGATCCCATCAGATCTCTGAAGCTAAGCAGGGTCTGTCAGACCAGCCCACTCCCAAAAAACAATCAGCCATTGAAACCCCTATGAATAGCAGAGAAGCACTGGCAGTAGTGTTTCTCATGTTGTACGTAGGGTTGCTATGAGTTGGACAGCAACTCAACAGCACCTAACAACAACAATTCCTCTGTCAAAGTTCTCCAGAGGCACAGAACCAACAGAATGTATAAGATGAGATTTGTTAGGGATTTGGCTCATGTAATCACAGGGGCTGAAGTTTTCCATGATGGCTGTCTGCAAAGCACAGAGCCAGAGAAGCTGGTATTATAACTCAGTCCAAGAAGCTGGAAACCTCAGGCCCCCTAAGGCCAAGAGTGCAACCCCTCATCCAAGGCTGAAGGCCCATGAACTCCCAGACAACCTCTGATGCAGGTCTCAGAAATGACAACTGGAGTTCTCTGAACAGAAGAACCTAGAGTCTGACGTCCAAGGGCAGCTGCAGGAGACAAAGGGCCATGTTGCAGAAGGAAGAGCCAGAGAGGGGGAGTTTCCCTTTCCTCCTCCCTGTTCCATCCAGGTACCCCGATGACCAAATGGTGCTGCCTACATTGAGGGTGGGTTTTCCCCACTCAGTACACTGACACATAGGCCAACCTTCTCTGGAAACATCCTCACAGATACACCCAGAAATAATGCTTTACCAGGACAGTAGGCTCCCTTCAACCCAGTCAAGTTCACGCCGCACATTCACCATTCCATCCCCTTGACAAGCTGCATCCTATTCACTACACTTTGGAAGTCAGATCTTGTCATTCCTTCACTCCAAATCCCCCAACAGTCCTACCAGGGGTTCCAGCCCCCACAATCAGGTGCCCTGTCAACTCTGTAGCCTTTGCCCTACCACTCTATGACTGACCCACCCCAGCCCTGCCAGCTTCCTTTCCTATTTTATAAACATGCCAAGCTCCCTCCAAAGCCAGGGTCTTTGCACAAGCTGCATCTTCTGCCTACAGAACTCTGTCCCAAATATCCACTTGGCTTTCTCCCTACTTTCTCCAGTCCTTCTTCATTTATCACCCCTTTATGAGTCCATCCTTTGGCACCCTATTTAATATGGCACTGCTCTTTCCTCATGTCCTCACTTAACATATTTTTCTTCTTAGCACTTACCTGACATACACGTGTGTTTACTGCCCATAAGCTTCATCAGAAAGCAAGCTCAGTAAGAGGAGGCACTTGTTTTCTTTCACTACGCTGTCTCCCATGTTTAGAGCACAAGCAGCTTCGTAAATAATGAGGAGCCCGTAAAATAGTCTCAGGAAAACCCAAATTCCCAAATCCCATTCTTCCATTTTACAGATCAGACCTGAGGACCAAAGTGAAAAGTAACTTGGTCAAGGTCACCCATGGTCAATGGCAGGACAAGGCTCAGATTTTGAGTCTCTCCTTTCCCAATGTGGTCATATCTCCCTCTCTGTCCCAAGGATAGTAGAAAGAATTGATGTCAGCTTCTGTCCCTGAGATACCATGGAAAAGTCATCTTTCAAAAGGTTATTCCAATAAACTTAAGGCAGAGAGGCCAGATGGGAGGCTGAGGCTGTGGCACCATTGAGGGACCCATCCCCCTTAAGGCTGGGGAAGTCATAAGGAAGGACAAAGTATGGGAGACTTTGTGATGGAAGCTTATTGAATAATTGAATGTGATAATTAAAAGAGCAAACAGAAAAAATAATTACAGTGTTTACAGAAGGCAGTGCTCATGTTTAATTTATTTTTGTACAATCCATGCTGGTACTTAGCATGTAGTGGGTACACCACAAACATTTATTACTGGTCACAGTAATAAAAAAATCAGAAAGATCACAATTCACGGTTGTTATGAGTCAGGCTTCCTATGCGTAATAGGCAAGAACAAAAATTGGGGATCAGATAAATCTGGCTCAAACCCCATCTTCCTTTACTTACTAACCAATGATCTTGGGCAAAAACTATTGTCTCTAAACCTCAATTTCCCCACCCCCAAACTTGGGCAATATATGAGAAGCTGGGTTGTAGGGGAGGAAATTAATTATAATGATGTATATCATGTGCTTGCTTAGCTCCATGTTTGGCACAAGTAAAGCCCTCATTTACCATCTCAGTGGCTTCTCTCGAAGCCCCAAAGCTCCCATTTCAGAGTCTGCAATGCTGAGTCCCTGCCTCTTTCTCCTTTTTCCCTTCTTGAGGGGGCCCAGGGAAGAGGGAGAGGGCCCCTTTCATTGAATCTCTTCCCACATCTGAATTTGGGGTTAGCATGGATCTTTCCATCTGCTGAGTTATCAGATTTCTCCTGAGGACTCAGGCATTGTGGCACAGACATGAATCACATCAGCTCTGCTGAACAGAGACCCAGAAGGTACTTGGGAGCCCAGCTATAAACTACAGATGCAAGTTGAGCCTATTAGTGCTTCCAAGAGGTGACAAATTGCCCCCATTTCCATGCATACTTCCAACTCTGTGTTTATATCTCCCCATTGATAATGGCATTGATTCCAGAGGGATAACAGTTTGAACTTCATCTCTGGGCTTGGAGGTGAGAGGGCCATGGTGTTTCGGGTGGAGATCAAGAGAAAAGCTGCATCTCTACCCTGTGCTTATTCACAGGAACGGCCCACATTCACCCTTCATGGAATTCTATGCTATTCCCATCGGAGGCCTGCCAGTTTCAGAGGTTAAGTCTCCAAGACTAAAGGAAAGCGGAGGCTTGAAGAATTTTGGAGGGAGTCCAGGACTGTCTGGGCAAGCCAACCCAAATAATTCAAGCAAGCAAAAATGTGCTTGGACCTGAGCTGGCTGTCTAGACAGTTATGATTACACACAGGTAGCCATACAACCTTGCACTTCATTTGGCCTGTGTTGAAATCATCTAGAGGCACGTGTCAATGCATGTCTTGGGTTGGATTCCCCCAGACACAGACCCAGAATGAAGGATTTCAGGGCAATTAATTTATCTGGGAGGTGACTATGAGTGTCCTGGTAGGGAAATGGGAGTACGAGATAGAGAAGGGAAAGAAGGGAATAGAGAGTGTGTTGTTCAGCTGCTTACCATTGTGGGCAACTGGAACTCAATCTTGCAGGGTGACTATCAAGCTCATTGTAAAAATGTCCCAGAATCACAGCCGAACAAGAGAGCATGGCAGCTGGAGTGCTCATCCGTCAACTCTCCTCTGTCGTTGGTTAAGGACAAGTTCAGCCGCCAGATGTGCAGACCAAGTCCCCATCCACTTAAGCAGAGGGTAACAGATGTGCACGGTAAGGATCCCTTGGCAGGTGCAAGAGAAAGTCCAGAATACATGCAGCTCATGAGTCAAAGCACAAAGCTCCCTAAAGCTGAAGCGTGCACTATTCAGTCCCAACCCTAGATTGCTGAATGATAGTGATGAAGAGGTGGAAGTTAGGGAGCTTGTCAGATGATCTCTCCCTTTGCCAGGAGTCTCTTCTAAATCATGACTATATCTTCTGGGTACTCACTGCGTGCCAGGCATTTAATTTATGTCATTCTTATACCAACACTAGGTGGGGAGAACTTTTAACATTATCACTCACACTGCACGGATGAAGTAGCTGAAGCTCATCAAGTCCTGGAGCTTGCCCAAGATCCCACAACAAACAAGGAATGAATCCAAGGTTTGGACTCAGGCTGTCTGACTCCAGAGCTCACACCTTCCTCCTCTGTGCCTCTCTGCTGATGTCTTCAGCCTGTGTCTAGAATCCCTCGGATGGCTGGTCTAAAATCGTGGATCTAGAATCCCTCAGGGGGCTGGTCTAGAATCCTGTGTCTAGAATCCCTCAGGGGGCTGGTCTAGAATCTTGTATCTAGAATCCCTCAGGGGACTGGTCTAGAATCCTGTGTCTAGAATCCCTCAGAGGTCTTCACGTTAAGGAGCAGTTTCTCTAGCTGCATCTTGCTCGTTGCAAGCCACCTTCTTGGAGGGAAGAGGGAAGGAAATTGCTTGACACAGTCCTATGCCTGCTCTTCTGCCAGGCTCAGAGCAGCCCTGTGATTTTGGGGTCAGGATCCTCGTGTTTCAGATGAGGAACCCAAATGAAATCCAGAGAAATGGAGTAACTTGTCCATAGTTCCAGCACCAGGGTGGGCAATGGAATCAAGTGAAGGGAAAATGAGTGATAGGGTCAGTTGCCTGTCAAAAGTCAGACCAGGAATTCCCTCTGCCTGAGCCTCCCCTCCTGCCTCCCAGGATGGAAGGAGCCATCCTCTAGTTTCTAATCTGCACACGTGTTCTACCAAAGCACTTATAATATTTTTATCATGCATCATTTGTTTATAAATATGTGCTCTCCCACTGGGAATCTTTTGACACCCTTTGGAATTCCAGTTGAAATAAAAATGTATTCCTAGACATGTCAAAATGATAAATGAATAAATGAATGAGTCTGACCTCGGTTTGAATCTTGGCACCACCACTCTTCTTCGGAGGCCTTTGGACTCAGAGAAGCCTGGATTCACCGGCTCTAGGATGTACTGACCACCCAGGCAGTCTGGAGCCTCAGGCTGGGCCTCTCTTATCAGGAGACCCCACCAGATTGCCCTATGGTTCCCACCTGCCTGCTGCTCACACTGATTACCCCTCACCCCCTTCCCTTGCCTTTTGTCTCATTCCCTCAAGTCTAGCACAGTACCGGAAGCTTCTCCCACAAATCTATTCCCCTACAGAGTTGTCAGCCACTGTGCCCCCTGGCATTCGATCCTGTCTGATCTTGGAAGTTAAGCAGGGTTAGGCCTGGTTAGTATTTGGATGGGAGACCCCCTAGGAATACCAGGTGCTCTAGACTTGGGAGAAGGACCCAGCAGAGTACTCCTGAAACTGCCACTGAAAACCCTATGAATAGCAGAGAATAAATGACAATAGTGCAGGGCTTGGCACAGTATCAGGTAGTGTTTTGTGTTTCATTCTATTGTACATAGGGTTGCTGTGAGTCAGACCTGACTCTGTGCCACCTAGCAACAACAACAAGAGCTGGGTATACTACCTCTGCATGGCGCTTAATATTTTAATGAGGAACTGCTAAACACTCAATGCCTTAGCTCATCAGAATAGTAAATAGAATAACTAGTAATTACTTAGTTGCTATTATATGCCAGGCATTATTTTAAGAGTTTTACAAGTTTAAATCTCATACTAGTTTCTATGATGTAAGCTGTTAGACTAGACTCTCACATTTCCATCAGACATCTTCCCACCAGCCTGTCATTGGTGTCTGAAATCTCAGAATGTGACAATCCTCAGCCAGTGGACCATGGCAGGGTGCCTGGCATATAGTAGATGTTTGGGTTCCTCAGAAGCAGAGTCTGAGTGAGGATGTGAGGGGAGGTAGTTCATTCGTGAATTGCAGGAAACACCAGAGGAGACCAGGGAAGGGAAGGCATCAGACCAGCTAACATTGTAGGCTGCTGGAAGTAGCATCCAAACATGTCTCAGGGTTGTCTCGCCCCAAGGGTGAGGGAGCTGAGGTGTTTATAAGGAAATTCTCATCAGTCATGGTCACCACTTCCAGGGAAGACCAGCACCTTGGCAATGCAGTTGGCAGTGGACTAAGCAGAATGGCTTTGGAGAAACAACTTGGGTACAGAGAGGCAGATCCTGGCAAAGGAAGCAAGCTACAGGATATTCAGGGCATCCAGATACCTATTTCATCTACTACCTGGTTTTACTAAATATTTGTTGGATGAATAAATGAGATAGTACTGGGGATGGGCAGCAAAGATATCCTGATTTTCACTGGTTGGAGGTGACCATTAGACTTACTTCCAATCTTAGTGACTTCTTGGTATTGAGGATGACTTGGCCACAGAATGTCTAGAGTGATCTTGTCAGTAGCAAGAGGAAGATGCTTCATAAAACTTGGAAAACATGGGCAGAGTTCAGGTTTCAAATTGTTCATCCCCCATGATTACATTCTCCAACATTCCTCTGCATCTTCCATGGTGGAATGCCAAGGCCTCTGCAGTAGCCATCAGGAAAGCAAAAAGAGGCCTAAGAGGCCAGATGTCATCAATTTTTTTGAGATTTCTCACTCGTGAACTCTACCGCAACTCTAAACTTGGTAACACAAGCCCAGTGGAAACTATGTGCAGCATATGTTTGGATTAAATTCTCTGTTGATTTATCTTGATTTATACATTTAAACTCAGCCAATGCAAATCTTGCCCCCTACCCTACCAATTTCTGTCTTGAACTAAGTGTTCAATATTCTGTCAAACGATAATTTTTGTTATTTTTAGCCCCATAAAAATATTTTTAAAAAAGAAGCCCTGCACAGGACTGTAAAGTAGTTTTTCTGGTTTTGTTTCCAGAATTATTTTATATTCCTGAATTCACAAAGCTCCAGTCTAAAGAATCACATGATCTTATTGCTCTTAAACATGGGTTTCTCCTAATAGTTTTATTTTGCTTGTGACATGCCAAACCAGAAAACAGAACTTCGGATCCACAAGCAACATAAGCTATGATTGCTCCAGAATTAAGGACAAGAAACTACCATGGTTTGATAAAATCCCCTCTGGAAAAATCTGCCTTGATCCTCGTCTTTTGCCTCACCCTTTCTCTATCTCTTCTTTTTTCGGTTTCCAAGTAGAATAGTTTTGTGTGTGGACATGAAAGATCTGCTATGCCTTGAATTCTAAGGTCATGTCTCAGAGAAGATTGGCAAGTTGCTCAGAAGGAGAGCCCAAGAAGACATCCGTGGCTTTGAGAAAACATGAGCAGGTTTGGGTGTGCTCTTGACCAGATTGTCCACCATGGACAGACACTAGCTCTATTAACTGTAAATCAACACTGCCACCTGGCCACTATGAGGTCCTTATGCTAGGGAACCAGCAACCAAAGAACGAGGTCACTGTAGTGACCATGGCAATGGACTCTATCAAGGGAAAACTGAGTCAGTGCTACACAATGAAGCCAGGGGAGTATATGTCTGGAATCCCAGCAATCTTTGGTACATCTTTTAGTAGTGGCATATGGGCCTGCAGTCTTAGCCCTGTGGCATCCGAACCCCTGAGATCTCAGAAGCTAAGCAGGGTCAGACCTGGTTAGTACTTGGATGGGAGATCGCCTGGGAACACCAGGTGCTGTAGGCTTGGGAGGACTCAGCAACCCCCTCCCAAAAAATCAATCAGCCATTTAGAACCCTATGAATAGCAGAGAAGCACTGACAATAGTGTTTCACCTGTTGTACGTATGGTCGCTATGAGTCAGATACCGACTTGACGTCAGTTAACAACAATAACATTCTACGGTAAAAATCAATAGAAAACTACAACTCTAGGAAAACAGGACAGCTAGTAGAATTAGGATTTGGATCATTTCACCAGATGAGGATATTTAACTAGCTGAAGGACTTCTTGTGGGCAAAAGGGAAAATATAGAAAAGACATGGAAGGAAGAAATTATAAATACCAGTTATGACAATATAACAACTTAAAGAAATGTTGACTATAATAATTATGAGCATTTGTTCTTTTCTTTGATATATTTGTGTGTTCCTATATGCATTGTACAGGAATAGAACATGGCAATGCATTCCCAAGGAAATCCTGAAACAATCAGCCACTGAAAACTCTATGAGGGTTGCTATGAGTCAGACTTGACAGCCCCTACCAACAACAACATATGTATTGGGGCTGAGATTAAGCTCAGTTTGTAGAGTACTGCTTTGTACTCTCTGAGGACCTGGGTTCGATCCCCAGCACTGCAAAAATGGAAGAAGGTTGTGGCAATCCATTCCCAAAGCAATACACAAACAATAGACCATTGAAAACCCTATGAGGGTTGCTATTAGTCAGGCCCAACTCAACAGCACCTAGCTACTACTACTACTATATGTATATGCATGTGTATATGTCTCTATGGTTTTTACTTATATTTCTCCCTCATCTATTTATTTAGTATGTGACATAAGATGTGGTAAATGTGGTAAGCCTTGTATGTGGTGTTTAAGTTATAGGATATTAAAGGGGGTGTGTGTGTGATTCAGCCTGTAATGAAAACTGAAAAAGCCCAAAGACAAACACAATGAATTCATGTCTATTCTCTTGGAGAGGGTTAGCCTGTTTTCTTTTGTATGAAGGATACTTGCATCATGTCAGGTGAAACCCTGGCCTTTTTTATTGCCTTTATCTGGAGTTTCAACAAAGAAAATACAGAGATGTACCAAACTGATAAAGGGTTACCATTCTGAATCATTCCATTGATTAGGCTTGAAACTTTCACAGGATCCCTTCTCTTCCTTCCCTTCGTCTGTGTAATACCAGATTTGAGCTGGCCAGAAGAAGAACTTGTTCAAGATTTTGAAGGTGGAAGTAAAACAGTAACATGGGCTCTCGGTAGGTCATCATCATGGTCAGATATGGTGCTGGACAAATGCAAAGGTCCCTGGAGGTCCAAGCTTGTCCTTGTTCGTCTTTTCTCCACATCTAGTTCTTATTCTTTATTGCAAACCTGCTGATCAACTAAATCCTCATCTATGGATCCAGAGATCAGTACTGACCCAGAGCCATCACCTTCCCACAGACCTCTAGCAGATTTCCCCTTGTTGCCCACTGCAAACACTGGCTACAGCTGGCTCCTTGGAGATTCCTCTGAGACCAGTTTTTTCCCCCACACCTGTGCTTCCAGAAGACTGGGGAGTGATTCTTTTTTTAGTCCTATTATTCTTTCGTACCTCCTCTTTCCCAGTTTAACCTACACTTGTGAGAAGCTTAATCCCCGTAATATTCATTGCGGCTCTACTTTCCTGATTGAACCCTGATTGATATGAGCTATAGTCTGGATGGAGTTACAAAAGGTATTTCCATAGAAACAGTCATCTGCTAGTACAAGAAGCAGTGGTGAGGTTCCCAGGTTAGTAGGGAACATTGCATTAGTAGGGTAGGGTAGGGTAGTAGCAACATTGCATTAGTAGGGTAGAAACAGGGGTGTTGGCAATGGGAGTATATAATGGAGTAGCATTCATTAGGGGTTAAAAGGTAGATAGAAATAGGCTGAGTCCTTCAAGGCCTTGATTTTTGTAAAAAAAAAATCAATTATCTTACACATTTTTGCTGAAGTTTTCCATTGTTTATCTTCCACCTTCACACTGTTATTTTTTTAGCAGGTTAAAATATGCCAGTCATGCCCAGCTTAAGGCAGGCAGAGACTTGCTTTGGTGGTCAAGTCATGGTTTCCTAACCAGACAGCTTAGAACCCACAAGAAATGCAGAAATGCAAGGTGAACTTGTTCCATTTGAATCTGTAGCCCCAGGCAACCTCTGTCCCTTCTTCTCATTGCAGCCCTTCTGCCCTAGACCAGTGCACTCATATTTCACCCTGGCCTAGTTTTCAGATTTTAATGCAATTCTAGAATTGTGAGACTCTCCTCTGCTCACTGAATTTGACTTCTCAATAAAATGTTACCCAGATTTTATTTTCGCATATTCTATCAATGTAAAAGAACATGAGTTCCACACCACAGATATTAAATGCCAACTTTTTAAGCAAATGACATTATAGGTTTCCAGGCATTCTATTACTGTATTTATCATTTATTATATGATTTCAGAATGTCAATGTTGTAATCATGACATCAGGAATACATTTTTACTACTCTGGATTTTAACTTAAGGACAGAGAAAGAGAAGTTCTATATTTAGCTAGAAATCATCTTGAGCACTTAGCATATAAATTTACCATTGCAACTTAAATCAGTCTTCTAATTAATATCATATTTGTGGAGGGGTATAGAGGTCAAAGGAAAATAGTTATCATTAATTTTTCCGACACCTACGTGTCTGTCAGGGCTGGAGTTTAACTCAGTAGAGGGCTGCTTCTCACTCTCTGAGGACCAGGGTTCAATCTCTAGCACTGCAAAAATGGGAGAGGGATTTGGCAATCCACTCCCAAAG
Organism: Pedetes capensis; assembly: GCA_007922755.1. Taxonomy (NCBI): domain Eukaryota; kingdom Metazoa; phylum Chordata; class Mammalia; order Rodentia; family Pedetidae; genus Pedetes; species Pedetes capensis. The sequence goes on from VMDO01020902.1 coordinate 15,273, forward strand.
CAATCAGCCATTGAAAACCCTATGAAGGTTGCTACGAGTTGGACCTGACTCCACAGCACCTAACAACAACAATGTGTCTATCAATTTGCCATACTGTTGGGTTTTGTGTGTCCCTGTGATGCTGAAAGCTACACTACCAGTATTACAAATACCAGCAGGGTCACCCATGCTGGACAGGTTTCAGTTGAGCTTCCAGACTAAGACAGACTAGGGAGAAGGACATGGTTACCCCATTCCTGAAACAATTAGCCATTGAAAATCCTATGAATAGCAGAGAAACACTATCAAATATAGAGCCAGAAAATGAGCCCTCCAGACTGAAAGGACTCAAAAGACGAATAGGGAAGAGTTGCCTTGTCAAAGTATAGTCTACCTTAATGATGGGAATGGAGGTAAGTGCCAGGGACATCCATTTGTTGATGTAGCATGATTCAAAATAAGAAGGAACAACTGTAAAAATCCACTAATAATTAGAATGTGGAATGTACGAAATATGATTCTAGGAAAATGAGAAATTGTGAACAGAGAAATGGAGTGCATAAACATCAACATTGTAGGGATAAGTGAGCTTAAATGGACTGTCATGGGCTATTTTGAATCAGATAATCATATGGTCTACTATGCTGGGAATGACAGATTAAAGAGTAATGGGGTTGCATTGATCATCAAAAAAGACATCTCAAAATCTGTCCTGAAGTTCAATGCTGTCAGAGACAGGAAAATATACATATGCCTACAAGGAAGGCCAGTTAATATGACTATTATCCAAATTTATGTACCCACCACTAAGGCCACAAATGAAGATAGGGAAGATTTTTACAGCTTCTGCAATCTGAAATAAATCAAGCATGCAATCAGGATGTACTGATATTTACTAGTGATTGGAATGCAAAAGTTGGAGGCAAAGAAGAAGGCTCAGTTACTGGAAAATATGTCCTTGGTGACAGAAATGATGCTGGAGATTACATGAAAGAATTTTGTCAGACCAATGACCTTTTCATTGCAAAGATATTTTTTCACCAACACAAATGGTGAATACACACATACAGTTCACCACATGGAATATACAGAAACAAAATTGACTACATTTGTGGAAAGACATGATGGAAAAGCTCAATACCAAAAGTCAGAACAAGATCAGGTGCTGACTGTGGATCTGACCATCAACTTCTCATATATAAATTCAAACTGAAACTGAAGAAATTTAGAATAAGTGCATGAGAACCAACATATGACCTTGATTATATCTGATCTGAGTTCAGAGACCACCTCAAGAAAAGGATTGCTGTGTTAGACACTAATGATCAAAGACCAGATGAGTTGTGGCATGACATCAAAGATATCATTCATGAAGGATAAAAAAGGTTATTAAAAAGACAGGAAAAAGTAAAAGACCAAATTATATGTCAAAAGAGACTTTGAAACTTGCCCTTGATGATGAGCAGCTAAAGTAAAAGGAAGGGATGATGAAATTAAGGAACCAAACAGAAGATATCAAAGAATAGCTTGAGAAGACAAAATGAAATATTATAATAACATGTGCAAAGAGTTGGAGATAGAAAACCAAAAGAGAAGAACATGTGCTGTGTTTTGCAAGCTTAAGGAATTGAAGAAAAAATTCAATCAAGTGGCAATAATGAAAGATTCTATAGGGAAAATATTAAATGGTGCAGGAAACAACAAAAGAAGATGGAATAAATACACAGAGTCATTATACCAAAAAGAACTGGTGGATGACTAACCATTTCAAGAGGTTGATATGATCAGGAACCAATGATACTGAAGGATAAAGTGGAAGCTGCTTTGAAGAAATTGGTGAAACACCAAGTTCTCAGAACTGATGGGATGCCAATAGTGATGTTTCAACAAACAGATGCAGCACTGAAGGTACTAACTTGTTTATGCCAAGAGATTTGGAAAACAGCTACCTGGCCAACTGGAATAGACCCATATTTGTGCCTATTCCAAAAAAGGGGATCCAACTGAAAGTGGAAATTATCAAACAATATCATTAATATCATGTGCAAGTAAAATTTTGCTAAAGATCATTCAAAAGCAACATCAGCAATATATTGACAGGGAACTGCTGGAAAATTAAGCTAGATTCAGAAGAGGGCATGGGACCAGGAACATCATTACTGATGTCAGATGGATATTAGCCAAAAGCAGAGAATACCAGAAGAATGTCTATCTATGTTTTATTGACTATACAAAGGCATTAGACTGTGTGGATCACAATAAATTATGGATAACATTGTGAAGAATAGGAATACCAGAGCACTTAGTTTTACTCGTGATATCATCTATGGACCAGAAGGCTGTCGTCAGAGCAGAACAAGGAAATACTGCCTGGTTTAAAGTCAAGAAAGATGTGTATCATGGTTGTATCCTTTTACCGCACCTATTCAATCTCTATACTGAGAAATGAATCCAAGAAACTGGACTTTATGTAGAAAAATACAGCATCAGGATTGGAAGAAGACTCATTAACAACTTGCATATGCAGATGACATTACTTTGCTTGCTGAAACTGAAGAAGATTCAAAGAACACAGCCTTAAGTATGGATTGCACCTCAACATCAACAAAACAAAAATCCTTCCAACTATATCAGTATACAACTTCATGATAAATTGAGAAAAGTGTGAGATTGTCCAAGATTTTGCTTTACTTGGTTCTATAATCAACACCCATGGAAGCAGCCATCAATAAATAAAAAGACACATTGCATTGGAATAAGCTGTTACAAAAGGCCTCTTCAAAATGTTAAAAGTAAAGATGTCACAGTGAAGAAAGAGCAGATGACACATGCCATAGTATTTTCAGTCACATCATATGGTTGTGAAAACTGGACGTTGAATAAGGGAGACAGGAGAAGAATTGATACTTTGAAATTATGGTGCCAGAGATGAATATTGAATATACCCCGGACTGCCAAGGGAACCAACAGATCTGTCCTAGGAGTGCAACTAGAGTGCTTCTTGGAAGCAAGGATGGCTAGACTACATCAGACATATTTTGGACATGTTGTCAGGAGGGACATCATATTTAGGAGAGTGGTGGATCAATGATAAATAGGAAGACCCTCAACTAGATGTATTGACACAGTGTCTGCAACAATTGGCTTAAACATAAAAAAGATCATGTGTCTGGCACAGAATTGGGGTGTGTTTCATTCCATTATACTTAGGGTCACTATGAGTTGGACCTGACTCCATAGTACCTAACAACAACAATTTTTCTGAAATAAAAGCCTCCATTATACTGTATCCCAGTCATCATTCCAACCTTCTGGGGCCACACATTCTGCTTTTGAACATCATGGCTTCTGGGACCAGCTATCATTCTCTACATGGGCTGGAGGGCATACAGAAGCAGGCACATCCTAGGTACCTCAAAGTAATGTTATGACTGCCCTTGTTCATCCTTTGAGTTCTTTGATTCCAAGCAACAGAAACAAACTTTGCCCAACCGCCAGGAGAAATTTGGAGAAAGGAAAGGAAAAAGTTCAGAGAGTACAAGGTCAAAGTGGAGACATAAGCTTGGAGGTCTAGGGAGAAGGTGCTAATGGAAAGACTTTTCCGAGACCCACTGTCTACTTGACTGAATTACAGAGAACTCTGGTCCTGTGAATTGCCCGGCTCAAGGTTTAGCTCTAGGGAGAAGGGACTGGCCAAAGGCAACTGGGGAGCCTGGTTGCCATACTTTGAAGTCTGTATGCACTTGGACAGCATTAGCTATCCAAAGAGAAACCAGACACTGAGATCACTGTGTCACAAAAATTGGAACTTGTTGAGCCAGGTGTGGTGGTGCACACCTATAATCCCAGGGGCTCAGGAGATGGAGGCAGGAGGATCGCAAGTTTGAGACTAGAGGCAGTCTGTGTAATTTAGCGAGACCCTGTCTCAAAAAGTAAAAAAAAAAAAAAAAAAATGAACTGAGGGTGCAGCTCAGTGGTCCAGCACTTGCAAAGCATGTAAGCCAGAGGCACTGGGTTCAACCCCCAGTACTGAAAAAAAAAAAATCAAAACTTGTCATATTTTCCAGCTGACACTTTTTGTGCAAGTTATTTGATGGTGTCCAAGCAATGTCCTGCTTGTATCTCCTCTCCACCTTCTTAGCCTCCCTGGTATTGGGGGGATTACCCAGATCAGATAGCATTTCTATTTCCACAAGCCCCAACCATTCACAATCTGCCATACGCCATGCTGAAAAGCTCATGAAAAGGAAGCCTCATGACAACTGGGACAAAAAATGTTTCTCTCTATCTAATACCAATAAATAAATAAAAAGATGTCTCTCTATATCCGGTTCCCAGTTGCAAGGAGTCTGAAAACTCTCATCATCTAGGAAGAAAAATCCCCTCAGGGAAGTTTTCTCAGGCTGTTTAATTTCTTTGCTGACAACAACTGCTCAAATCTCAATCTCAAACCCCTTCGCTCCAGTCAAATGCATCTTTTGGCCCAAATCCGCACATAGCTCTTCCTATCTGGAATCATCTCCACAGCCAAACGAATGACTCAGTTTTCGGAGTCTTTGCAAATCCCCAGAGATTTGCTTCCAGAAGCTTCCAAAACACCCTTAGGATGTGTGAATGTGTCTTAGCATCCAGTTAAGTGCACATTTGAGGGACATTTGGACACAGATTCATTTCTGTGCATTTGTCCGGTCTGCCTTTTTGTATTAGAAGGGTCCCAGGGAGAAGAAGGATCCTGTCTGGTTTATTCTCTAGCCTTTCGCCACTGCTTCTAGCAGACTGCACATCCAGTGAGGATGGAGAATGAACTCACATAAATAATGTACTGAAAAGGCAATTCATTGGGAAACTGAGAGCCAGGTTCCAGGTTTGGTTTCACAATTTGCTAACTGAGCAACCATGAGCAGCTACCCAGCCTCCCCAAGTCCCAGCCCTTTCCTTTTTGCAATGGTGTTCATTGTTGCTCGGTGCTAAAAAGAGCAACTCACAGAGACCCTACATACAACAGAAACACTACCCAACACTGTGCCATACACATAATCTTTTTATATTTGAACCTGTTGTTGCAGCCACTGTGTTTCTTCTCATTTTGAGTCATGCCACACCAGCAAAAGGAGGTCCCTGGGGTTTTACTCCATTCCCGTCACTAAGGTCGACTACTTTGAGGAGGCGACTTTTCTCCAGTTGTTTCTTGAATGCTTTTAAGCCTTGGGGGCTCATCTTCCAGCAGTGTATCTGACAACGCTTTTCTGCTATTCATAGGGTTTTCAATGGCTAATTATTTCATGAATTGGCTGCCAGCTCCTTCTCCCTAGTCTGTCTTAGTCTGGGAGTTCAGCTGAAAGCTGTCCACTGTGGGTGGCCCTGCTGGTGTCTGAGGTGCCAGAGACATAGCATTCAGTATCACAGCAACACACAAGCCCCACAGCATGACAAGCTGATAGACATGTTTGGTGACGGGAACTCATTCCATACTTGTGCTGTGGAGTTGTTCGAGTACTCAGATGAGAGGGGCCTTGTGAAAGTGGCATTGCATCCCAGCTAGAGACGCCACATTGAGACTGGGTCATAGCTCATGCCAGAGACCATCCAAACAAAGCCAGAAACATGCCACCAACCCTGGCCATCTGGCACTCTGCTTCTCCCTGGATGCTGTCTCACGTGCATGCCTTGGAGTCACATTGAAACTATGAGGCCACCAAGCAGAAGCCGTCTTATACCAAGCACAGCACAGAGCACATGAATGAGCCCTGGAGGCAAAGTAACACTTATGAGAGGACGTGAAGGAGTCAGGCTCCTTCCTCTCAGCTGCATTTCCCTGAAGACTCTTTTTCCATCTGTCCCTACCACGAAGACACTTGTTCACACTTGGCCTGCTTCCTGCCTGGATCCCTTTTGCTGTCTGACTTCCTGTATCCTTCCCCCAACCCCTACCCCCACCTACACTCCACAGTGCGGACGGGCCAGTATGCGACTTCTCATCTCGTCTCACAGGAACCTTACGACTAGGCACCAGCTGCTTTCCTGGAAGAGGGACTTGTTGTTGTTGTTAGGTGCTGTAGAGTCAGTATCTGACTCATAGCGACCCTACACACAACAGGGGGAAAACTATTGCCAGTGCTTCTCTGCTATTCATAGGGTTTTCGATGGCTGATCAATTTTTGGGAGTGGGCTGCTGGGTCCTTCTCCCAAGCCTACAGCACCTGGTGTTCCCAGGCGGTCTCCCATCCAAGTACTAACCAGGCCCAACTCTGCTTAGCTTCTGAGATCTGACGGGATCTGATACCACACTGTTGTTGTGTGCCCTTGAGTCACGCCCAACTCATAGCAACCCTTGCAAGGTTTTCAGTGGCTGATTGTTTTGGGATTGCCTCAGGAGTGGATTGCCACGTATGTTTCCATATTTGTGGTGCTGGGTATCAAACTCGGGACTTCAGAGACTGCAGAGCGGCGCTCTACCAACTGAGCTAAATCCCAGCCCCAGGATACCACCCTAGAAGTCTTAAAATTTGCTTTCCCTTCTACCTCTTTGTTTCCTTTCACCCCTTCTTCAGATTTTGCATTTTGTTTTCTTTCTCCCTAAAATTACCTTCTAAAAGCAAACGCCCGAAGTGACATCTCCTGATTTTTTTTTTCTTTTTGTTTTGTTTAACATAAATCCACGCTGTCTATCTCTGGGAACGAAAAGCCACATGTAATTAAAACTCTGGCACAGCAAAATGATTTTGAAGGCTTGGCACAAAGTCCTAGGGGATTAACACAGAAGGAGCTCCTTGCTCCCCAACCTCCACTGGGGAACCCTGGCATTCAGAAACGTGCCCCCAGTGTCGAATGGTCTGATCTTTGGTCCAAACCTATGCAAGAGTTTTGCCCCCAGCTTTTCTCCTCCTAAACCTGGACCCAAATTCCTTTCTTTCTGGCCATCTGGTCTCCTCATTTTAACTTGGTGAAGCACAGCTTGACAGGTTTTCCCACTGCGATGCCACAAAGGAAAGAAAAGAAGGTCTGAAATCAGCCTGATCTAGTCTCGGCCTTCAATTCCATGCTACTCAAGGAGCAATAAAACATCAAAGTGATATATTAAGGAGCTATGGGCAGCAAAGCTACAGCCATTCACAACTAAAGGCAGGGAAGAAACGGGCTGAGAATAAATAGATCTGGGGCTTTGGAAAGAAATGACTGGAAATTCTACCCTACTGTGCCTCACCTCAAAACAATAAGGCCCAACAGCCCTTGCATTATTCTTCACACTGAACAGAGGGACATCAAAGAATAAATAATAATTTTTGTTTGACTCTTCCTATTTTTCAAGTCCTTTTAGACTGGGGACCTCCATTTCTTTGTCTTCTCAGTTTTGGAAGATGGACAGAGCCAGAATGGACTCAACCAGTCATTTGTCTAGTCCACCCTTGCTTATCGGATGCCCTTAATGTGCCCCGTGCCGGTCGAAGTCTTGCAGTTATAGAGCAGTTGCTAGAGCAAGAGAAGCCCCCAATCTCCCCTAGCTTCTGTTCCAAAAGGAGAAGCAGGTAATTAGCAACTGGGAGCAAACAGAGAAGATGCCACATGGGACAAGGTGGGGAACGGCAGCAACAAACAAAAATAAAGATTGGAGAGGGGTGCAGAGGGCACAGGAGGGGTTCTTTCTTCTGCAGGGTGGTCTCTGATGCAGTGGGCTTTGAGCAGAGACCAAAGGGGCTGGAGCTGAAGGGAGCAGAAGTCTGGAGACAGAGCCTGCAGAGACCAGAGGGACTCAACAGAGTGGAGCCAGGGCAGGAAGAGGGGCCTCGTAGGACACTCCAGAGACTTTGGCTTCTAGCCTTATGAGTGTGATGATAATTATACACAGTGTGAAGCAGTATAGGATTTGACTTGCATTTTGAAAGGGGGACCCTGGCAGAGACTGGGCACTGTCTCCCAGTATCCATTTGCTCCTCCTTCTGTAATCACAGAAAACCCACGCTTTTAGCCTGACACATGGCATCGCAGAAGAAAGACTGCATTTCCCATCTGTCCTTCAGGCCAGTGTACGCCATATGACTAACGCTGGCCAGTGGACAGGAAAGGGAAAGAAAACAAGGTGCTTCAAAGGTTGTTGTTGTTGTTAGGTGCCGTCGAGTCAGTATCCGACTCTTAGCAACCCTCACAGGGTTTTCAATGGCTGACTATTTCGGGATTGCCTTGGGAGTGGATTGCCAAGCCCTTCTCCCATTTTTGTGGTGCTGGGAATTGAACTCGGGACCTCAGAGACTGCAGTGCAGTGCTCTACCAACTGAGCTAAATCCCAGCCCTACAAGCAGTTTGCAGTTTTTGCATCTTTTCCTTCTTTATTTTGTCTTTCAGCCCTAACCTGGAATGAAGATGTAATGGTTGGAGTTCCAGCTGCTACATTGGACCCCGAGAGCAAAGGCCACTCCGCTGGCTAGGATGGTGGAGAGTTAGAAGCAACTGAGGTCCCCTAGGACTTTGTGGACCAGATCCACACCAGCCCATTAAGGCTGGAGGCAGCCCAGTTGTTTTATATTTCTGTTTCTGGTGGCTGAGCCTTGTCCTAATTGGTACAGTCTTCCCTGGGTACTGTATAGAGAACAAACTCTAGGGGGAGTAAGGGCAAAATCAAATATCATCTCTGATTCATGAATGACAACACCAAGGCTTAAAGAAGTTCAGCGAAGCACATGAGGACTGTGGTTAAAAACACTGGCTTAAATATTCACACGCTCATCTATAGTTCAGTCCTGCCTTCCAAACCTTCTAAACTGGTAACCTTAGGCATTATCTTTAGCCTGGCAATCCACTCCTGAAATAATCCACCATTGAAAACCCTGAACAGCAGAGAAGCACTGATAATAGTGCCGTGTATGGCACAGTGTTGGGGAGGGTTTCATTCTGCTGTACATCAGGTCGCTATGAGTTGGACCCCCAACTACACAACACCTAAAAACAATAAGAACAACAGGCTTTACTGTCTCCTATGTAGAACAAGGGTGAGAACAACGCGTCATATGGGTATTGTGAGTACTACATAAAATGAACTCTGTGCCATGGCATCCTTGGTGGCCTGGCGCAGAGTTGGAACTGCCCACTGATTGGTCCCTGCTCTTTCTTGTGCTCTCCTCTCTACCTCTACCCAGCACCTGTGCTTGCCAGGAAAAGCCAACCCTTCCAAGATGAGGGCACATCGCACCCCTTTAAGGCGACTGTACTTTTGTCAGGAGTGGAGGAAGAAAACGAGGCAAGCAAGGGAAGGAAGAAAGAAACCTTAGCCTGTGAATGAACACAATGGACTTTTCACACCTCCTAGGCCTTGGTTCACAGGAGGAAAATGCCAGTGGTGGCCCTGGGAGCTCAGAAAGACCCCAGAAAAGGCCACAGTGCATCCATCCTTCAGCCTGCACCTAGGGTGGTTTGCAGCACTCCAAGTGCTTGCCTTGCCCATCTTCTGTTTCTATTCTCTTTCCTCTTCTGAAATAAAAATAGTGAGTGAAAAGCTTGGTAACTTATGTAATTTTCAAGCTTTTTTTTTTTTTTTTTTTTTTTTTTTTTGAGTGACTGGGTTATTTATTGGCCTGGCAAGACGTTTAGACACTGGGAAGAGAAGATTTGTGCGTGTGTGCGTGCGAGCGTTCCTGGGGAACCGTGTGCTTGTGGAGGGGGCTTTGGGGTTTGGGCTTTTTTTATGTGTGTGTGTGTTTTGTTTTGTATATCTGAGTACTGAGCTTTGGAATGCAAAACAGCACATCCATGTTTCCTTTTTGGTAGCAGATTCTCTTCCTAATTATGTTTTGCTCAGGCTAATATTAAAATGAATTGGCTTCCTCTACCAACAATAAGTGTAATAATAACAGGAAATGGCTCCGAATCACCCCAAAATAAAAATAGAGCCAGAGGGGAAGCAACAAGGCTCTTGAGAACATTGTGCTGATAGACTTTTCCATTCTGTTTTAGCCACCTATCCATTCAGCTAAAACTCTGAACTGACTCAAAAAACTACATTTATAACTGGGAGGGCATTCATGGCAGCCTAAAAAAAAAAATCAGCCTTTTTTCTTTTATTAGAAGTTCATGAAACGCTACATACCAAAAATTAGGAAAAAAAAAAGGATAATCATGTCAATTTCTCTTTAAAAGATTAGCCTGTATTCTGCCCAATACAATTCTTTTGTAAGAAGGCTTGAGTCAAACTCATACGCTTCCATTAATTATATTATACATCAAAGGCACTGACAAGTCCAGAAGAAAAGCCACATTGCCAGATTCGTCTGACCCAGCGAGGCCCTTGGTTTCTGACTATGGAACGTGTTTCCTTTCTTCATTCACCATTTAGGAACTTTGGAATTGAGATCAGAGCATACGAGCCTTTCAAGGTTTTAGTTCTTAAGGAAATGCTCTGCTTGTTTTCTGCATGCCGGCCCCCAGGCAATTAGCTTTCATCTAATCACCTTTGTTCTGATCGCTGGTTGCTTATGCTTCCATAGAGTGACCCTTTTCTGAACCACAGGATATTCTGTTCATCAGCAGGGCTAATCCAACCAGAAGACTGGATGCCGGAATACCCTTGCCTTTGAAGCTGATAACCATCACCTTGACCTTGCCTAGAGGAGGCGCACTGAGCAGAAAGGGAAAGGGGCATCTCTATCCCAAAGCCCTTTCCTCCCCGCTCTCCCTGCATAGGAAGTCTACAGTCTCATTTCTACCCCAGGGTAGGACCTCAGCCCCATTCACTTCACACCACACACAGCCCTTCTTTGATCGTAAAGAGAGATTGCAAGCAGTGTTGATCTCTTCTCTTCCTTAAACCTGTGGAATGGGGGACCCACTGTGAACTCACCGTGGACTCCAGGGGTCAGTCAGCGGATGGGTGAATGGTCAGTCTCACTACAAGAGCCATTTGGAATTGATGCCAATAAAGCCCTTGATTCCAACCTGGGTATGTGTGTTGGGAACAGAAGGCAGGGCATAAGTCGGAGTTTAGGGAGAGCTGGCCTGAGAACGCTATCTGTCCACGTTCAGCCAGTAGACTTGGGACCCTCTGCAAGCAACCACTTACAACCATGTTTGATTAATGACAACTGCCTGAAGGGGTCACACAGGGTCCTGGAGCCCAGCTAAGCCCCAAAGGGGTCAGCCTGTGAACACAAAGGCTTGTTATTAGGTGAGACATCTGTTCCCATCTCTACTGCCAATTAGATCATCATTAGACTTGGCCAACACCTACTGATAGGGAGAGACACCCCGAGAAGATATATTAACACCTTCCCCACTAACTGTAAATCAGGGGTTGTTCTGGTTGTCTGAGAACATCTGAGAAAACACCTACTTCTGTGTGTCTCCCAGCCCAGGGCTCTTTCTGTTTCTGGAAGGATGCAGGGCCCTAATGAATGTACAAATACCATGGTACCTGGGACCACAAAGAGCTTCCTGGGCAAAGGCAGTCAGCTCCACGCAAAGTTTTACAGCAAAACTTTTAAGACTTTTTTTTTCCTTCCTAAAGTAATACCTATACGAGGTAGAATAATTCAAAGTATTTGAGATACCCAAAGGAAAGGGAATAAAGATCACCCACAGCGTCATAATCATGCTATAGCTACATATCGTCTCTTCTCTGCATTTGCATTTTATCACTATGCAGTTGAAACCTCTTGCTGTTCCCAGCATCAGAGTCTTTGTTTCACTCACTCCTGCCACCTTGGCCCCTTGAGATTCTCCAAACAGTCCTGGCAGGTTCCATCTTGTGCCCCATGCATCTGATATTCTCCCCTGAATCCTCAATAACTGGCATTCTCACTTTAACCAAGTCATTTCCAAATGTCACCTCCTCCAAGAGGCCCCCCGGACCACACAAGCTAAAATAATTGCTTCTGCTTGCCATTCTTCTATTCTTTGCTGTACTTCCTTTTTCCTTTGATGCACATACTGCCTGGTAGCATATTATATGGCTGTCTGTTATCAGGGTTTCCCACTATAATTTCAGCTCCATAAAGGCAGATATTTTGTTTTGCTCACCACTGAATCACCACAGCATAGAACAGTGCCTGGTGCTTGATAATTACTTATTAAATAAGTGAATACATTTTGTATCATACCTTGCTTTGATTTCCCCTTAAAAATATCATACAAAGCCTTCAGGATCACTACATATTCTTCAGCAAACTAGTTTTAAGACTACATCACATTTCCGCATTGTGGCTATTTGATAATTAGGTTAATCAATTCCCTGTGGTTGAGCATTTAGGTTAAGCAGTCCCTCCATCTTTTTCCTCCCATTTTAAAACATATGTAGTGCATTGAAAAGTATTTATATGATTTATCTATACCGGGCAAACCTTGACCTTAAGAACTTAGTTGCAGCTTTACCTAGGGGAAACAATCTTTAGCAAGCCCTCAGATGGAAAGGAATTTAAATTCCTCTGATGGAGATGGGGAAGAAGGGAACACTGGCTCATTGATCAGGATGGGCCATATCTGTGGTAATAGTGCCATGACAATTGCCTCATGTGTGATTTTACAGGAAACTTAGGGCAGAAAAGAAGCAAGTATGTAGAGATACATAGGTGCTATGGGACAAAATATGCCCTTTGCCCCAAATTTGTATATTGAAAACCTCCCCGCAGTAACTCAGAATGTGACTATTTGGAGTTATGGTCATTAAAGCAGTAATTAAATTATAATGCAGTCATCAGAGTGGGCCCTAGCTAAGCCTACTCTGGCGTCCTTCTAAGAAAAATAAATTTGGACACACAGAGACACCAGGAATCCTCACACACAGAGAAAAGACAAAGTGAAGACACAAGAAGATGACTATATGAAAGCCAAGGCAAGAGGATTCAAAAGAAACCAAACCTACCAACACTTGACCTTGAACTTCCAGCCTCCACAGCTATGAGAAAATACATTTCTGTTGTGTAAGCCACCCAGTCTCTGGTATTTTGTTATGGCAGTTCTAGCAAACTAGTGTAACAGGTGAACACAGTGATGTTAAAATGGCCCTGGAAAGGTATATGGAGCTCACTAAATACATCTTTTGTGTATATCAAAAATTAAAATGTTCTCTGCAAACATTTCTCAAATGAAAACAGATGCATACAAATCAATGGTCCCTTACTTAACATGTAACTTTTTCTGGAGCTCTTGGTCATAAACAATTAAACAACAAAAATGAATGTGTAGTTCTCAAATAAGCCAATGTGGACTTCAAAGTTCTGGTAATTTTGTGCCCATAAAAGGCACATTTAATTTGCCCATCTTCTTTTTCCACCTTGAAGCAATTCCAAAACAATCAGCAATTGAAAACTCTATGAGGGTTGCTATTAGTCAGACCCGACTCCACAGCACGTAACAATAAATTCAAACCTTCTGTTGGTTAATTTGAGTAATATTTATTAAGCATTTACTATGTGCCACTTCCTAGGGATCCAGAAGTGAGTGAAACAGCACCCTGTCATAATCAACTTAAACCTACTGAGAGAAAGAGTTAACATAATAGGTAACTACAATATGACACTTCTTAATGGCAGAGGCAAGCGTCATCTCCTAAGCCAGGGGTTGGCACACTTTTTCTATAAATAACCAGAGTTGGAATCTTTTCAGCTTTGTGGGCCACACAGTTTCTGCATCAACTACTAAACTCTGCCTCTGCAGAGGGAAAACAGCCATAGATGATAGGGAAACAATGAGCACAACTGTGTTCCAATAAAACTTTATTTATAAAGACAAGATGTAGACTGGATTTAGTCTAGGCACTAGTTTGCTGACAACTATCCTAAGTATTACACTGGAAGATTACTTGACCACTTTTATAGGCCACCCAACACAGGGCATCTTTACAGAAATGTCCTGTCAAGTCAGATATATCCAGTAAAGTGCAAGAGGTCCTTGAACTCCACAGCTTATTAACAAGAATAAGATCTAAGACCTCAGCTACATAGAACATGAAATCACATATCCCAGATGGTTCTATTAAAACTATGAAGGGGTCTAGTCATCTAAGCTATGACACAGTCCCTCTTTCTCTCAACTCTTTAGAACATGGGAAACCACACCTCCATACAATTCAAGCCAGCAGTGCCTGACAGGCAGTTGTGTCTAATGTTTGGTCTAGCCTGGCAGACTCTGAGCATTGCTGTCCTCCATTCAAGCTTGTCCACCCGTCCTATCCAAGTTTCCAGAGCCTTCCTTCTCCAAACAGCACTTCCCTGAAACCATGCTTTGTGGTCTAAACTGCATGTACCACACCCTGAAGTAAAACTTTGGGACAGCCTTAACATGGGTGTGCACAATTTCCACATATTTCTATGGAGAGTTGATCCACCTGGGTGTAGAAGTAGCCTAAGGCTTTCAATCTTATAATTACAGCCTCTCTTAAGCCCTCACATACCAGAAAGGGAAAAAAAATCAAGTTCCAGAATCATTGGAAGGTGGATCATAATTACCACTGAATTTACCAACATTATTCCACACAGAAAAGTTGCTCAAAAAACAAGAACAAGCTGTGAAACACTGAGGACATAAGACTCTATGACTAAGGAGCTCTTTCAATACATCTAATGAATATTGATTCTTATGATTTGCATTATAACATCACAACCTCCATCAGTCATAGAATTTAAAAAATTAGTTGTTAAACACCAACATATTCCAGGTTCTGCTATAAAACATGATGTTGTTGTTGCTAGGTGCCATCAAGTTGGGTCTAACTCATAGCAACCTTATGTATAACAGAACAAAACACTACCCAACACTGTACCATACACATGATCTTTTTTATGTTTGAGCTGATTGTTGCAGCCACGATGTTACTTCTCATTTTGAGTCGTACCACATCAGCAAAAAGAGGTCCCAGGGGCTTTACTCCATTCCTGTCATTAAAGTTGACTCTACTGGCTGGGCGCGGTGACATATGCCTGTAATCTCAGAGGCTCGGGAGGTGGAGGCAGGAGGATCACAAGTTTGAGACCAGAGATAGTCTGCGTAACTTAGCGAGATCATGTCTCAAAAAGTAAAAACATGCGTTGGGGGTGCAGCTCAGTGGTCCAGCACTTGCAGAGTATGCAAGCACAAGGCCCTGGGTTCAATCCCCAGTACTGCAAAAAAAAAAAAAAAAAAAAGTGACTCTACTTTGAGAAGGCAACTCTTCCCCAGCCATTTCTTAAGTACCTACCAGCCTGAGGCATTCACTTTCTGGCATTATATTTGACAGTGTTTCTCTGCTATTCATAGGGTTTTCATTGGGTAATTATTTCGGGATTGGGCTGACAAATTCTTCTCCCTAGTCTCTCTTTGTCTGGAAGCTCAACTGAAACCTGATCTGAGGTACCAGTGGCATAGCTTTCAGCATCACAGCAACATGCAAACCCCCACAGCACGACAAGCTGACAGACACGTGGGGGAACACATGATGTAGCACTGAACAAAGAAGAATGTTCCCTAACCTCATGGAATTTACAATCCAATGGGGAAAATATGTTGAACAATTATAAGAATGATGAGCAATTCAAAAGTAAATCTGTGGTTTTAGAAGAGCTTATATCTGAATAGTCAAAAGACAAAAATATTGGTGAGGGTGGAAGATGGGAATAAAATTGTAAGAGAAGGGAATGGATTTGGATTATTTAAGAAATCCAATGTCCACAGCAAAAGTAAATCAAATGTGTCCTTGAAGAAAGTGGAAAGAAACAGCAAAAGAGAGTAAATAAGTGATCTTCTTTCTAATCTTGGATATTAGGTCTCCATGAGAATGAGGAAGAGGGAAGGTTGACCTCAGTGTGCGTTCTGATGACAGATGACTTTGTTTCTTTTAAGGATAGTGTGGGTATCCATAGAAGAATTGCTGAACGCTGAGGGGACAGTGTCATGATTTGAATCTAAAATGTCCCCCAAAGGCCATGTGTTTCAATGCTTGGCCCTAGTTGGTGGTGCTGTCCTAGGAGGTTATGGGACTCTTGAGAGATAGGACCCAGCTTGAAAGAAGACGTCCTTAAAGGCAAGCCTTTGGGGTTTTACTTTGGACCTCCAGTTCCAATCACTCTCTATGCTCTCTGCTCCTGATCTGCCATGATGTGAGGTTGTCCGCCACAGACTCTACCACCTACTGCCACCACACTTGCCCCACTGCCATATGGACTGTGATCCTCTAACCATGAGCCCCAGGGAATCTTTTCTCCCATAAGTTTATTTTGGTCAGTTTCTCTGCCAGGGTGACATATCAGCTGACTAATGCAGACAGATTTGAGAAGAGTAGTGGTCCATGACTTCACCCCCACATGGACAAACATGAATCATTCCCAAGAGTCTGGCCCTGCTTCCTTTGGAAAGATGAAGGCTGAGGAATCCCATAAACTCCACCTGTAAGCAGGGGAATAGTGTTCCATTGATATACTTGGGAGCCAGAGAGAGAACGCAATGCACTAATGCAGAAATTATGGACTGGGGCTGCTTTTTGAGCTCAGACTTCTCTGAAGATGTCTGATATGTGATCCACAAGCCAAGAGGATGCACCATATGTTATTTGTCTGGGCAAATTAACCTCAAAGCATGTTCCTAAGGAGATTTGAGGAAGATGTTATACAGTAAATACAAACAGCAACAGTGGCTTTGCTTCAGAAGGAAAAGTCCTAACTCTAACACTGGCATGTGGGCTCAAGAATCTGCATTTCTTACAAATTCCCAGAGTATGCTGATACTGTTGGACCACATATTCATAACCACTGCCCCTGCATGTATGTGGAGGCATTTCAGGATCTGGCCCCCAATCCCTTGCTCCCACTTGTTTGTCACAGTTCAGTTCTCTAGCATGTACCTGACCATACCAGAAAATGGCAATTTCTATTTACATGTCCACAACATGCCATAAATGAGGCTTCCTCTGTAGACTTCTTTACTGTGTTCCTGCTGCCTTAAATTCTTTTTTTCTTTTCTGTTTTCAGCATTTGAGAATTAAGCCTAGAGCCTCACATATACTTTGTAAGTGGTCTGCCACTGGGTTGCATCTCCAACTGATTTTTTAAATTTTTTACCATGAGATTGCATCTCACGAAGTTACTCAGGGGTCCCTGGGCCTCAGACCTGTGATCCTCCTGCCTCACCCTCACAAGTAGTTGGGATACAAGCATGAGCCACTACACCTGGCACACAGATACTCATTTAATTAGCATTTATGAGGTATTATTGGGTACATGTGCCTGGACTGAGCTGGGAGCTATGGTTATGATGGAGAGAGATATAAGCTCTACACCTTCCAGAAGCTGATTTCCTGGAGAAAGAGAAATAAACAGATAACTACTACCTACAAAACAAAATACAACAAATGTTGGCAAAGATTCATGGAAGGAGAGACCTTTATACACTGCTGCTGGGGATGTAAATCAGTCCAGTCACCATGGAAAGCAGTATGGAGGCTCCATAAAAAATTAAAAATAAAACTTCCACATGATCCAGCTACACCATTTTAGGTATATACTCAAAAGAGTCAAGGTCAAGTTACTACAAAGATACCAGCATCTCCATGGTTATTGTTGCACTATACATAATAGCCCCATTACAGAATCAGCCTAGATGCCTATCAACAGATGAATGGGTAAAGAAAACATAATGCATATACACAAATGACTTTTATCCAGCTCTAAAGAAGAATGAAATTATGTTGTTTGAGGTAAAATGGATGGAACTGTAGATTGTCATGTTAAGTGAAATAAGACAGTCTCACAAGGACAAGTATCACTATTTCCTCCCATATGTGGAATAGGAGAGGGGACAAAAGTACATGAAAGTAAAAGAGGAGGTATTTGGGAAGGGGAAGAAGAAAAGGGGAATGAGAGATAGGAAAAGGTAATAGAGGTGGTAAATATGACCAAAGTACATTATATGCATGTATGTAAATGTCATAATGGAACCCCTTACTTTGAATAATTAATATACCCTAATAAAAATAAAAGTACAATGCAAAGTGATTAAGTACTCAAAGTCAATTATGGAGGCATTTGGGAAAGAGTCTCATTGGAGTACTAAGTGATTCAGTAAAGACCTTCCAGAAGAAATTATTCCATTCTGATATGGGATTTCGTGAAAAAAGTGTAGGAAGAAAAAAGTGTGGAAAGTGAAGGGATGACCTGGACGAGAGATGACAGAGAATGTAAACCTAGAGAGTCAAATCTGAGGAGAAGAAGAGTGAGAGATGAAGCCTGTTAGAAGCTGGGGTTGATTTGCAATGACACCATGGACAACAGTCTTGGTCCAGTCAGGAGATAGAACACTCGTGCATGTTAAATAACGGAAAGCAGATGTAATAAGTTAATAACTTTTAAACTAATCAGAAAATTTAGAATTGATCCATAAAGATTTTGAGCAAGAGAGTGCAAGTAGCAGATGATCATTGAAGTTGAACTGAAATGCCATTTTTTCTTCCACTATGTGTCTAGGACAGGAGGACGTGGCAACCCACTCCTAAAACAATCAGCCATTAAAAACCCTATTAGAGTCACTATGAGTCAGACCTGACTTGGTGGCACCTAACACCACCACCAACAACAACAACATGTCTAATAAGGAAAAAATAGGTCTTTCCACAAATAATTTTCTATAGTGTTGGCTATATACAAACAATGTCACCATTTGGCACTGAATTGAGGGCATATTTTCTACCTAAAATATATACCAGATTCAGGATTGGCCAAAGAGCAACTAGACCTTCTGCAAGCCAAGCCTCAAGGAAATTCATCCAATGTTCCCAATTGCAATGAAACCTCAAACCTAAAAAAGGCAATTTGTGCTGTGTCCATTATGGTTTTATTGTGGAAGTTTCTGCACAGCCTGTGGTCAGGGTCCTCCCAGTGCTTATGAAATGATGAGTCATACAAAATGAGGGCATGTGCATCCTTCTGTAAGATGGACTCTACAATATATTTAAATCAGGAAAGTTAACATCCTTCATAGTAAACATATACTAAATTTAGACATATATGTGTGTGTGTGTTTATAGAAGGGTTTGTGGAATACTGAATAACCCTTCCTTGTGTATGTTTTATAGGCTTAAAAGAGAACTAAAATTTATAATACTTTGTTGGTTATAATACAAATCAGGTGGTTAAAAATGGGATCAGAGACTTCAGAAGATTAGTTCTTTCATTTGGGTGAGAACAGAAGAAAGAATAATGAAGTGCATATGGTTAAAACTTTATAACTTTTTGTAAGGTCTTTGGTTGTCTGAAAGATGACTTCCGATGACACTCCACTTTGCACTTTGATTCCAAACTCTTAATTGTTCTCCTGTACCTTGTTCATAAATGTGGCATAATCTAAGGTCTTAGTGTCAGTCATAATATTCAGCAATCTCCTTCTGCATGTTGTCAAACACACCTATAGCTTGCACTATCAAGTGTGAATTCCCCATTTTGGGACTCCAGTTCCATGCTTCCAAGTGGCTATTGATGGTCCACTGAGTTATTCCTTCTGAGTCTTCATTCCTCTCAGTTAAAGAATGATACATCCATGGCCTTTGTCAGGTAATTGTGCCAAGACTTCCCACCAGATGAGGTAAAGTATATTTACCACCATTTTAATGAAGGGCTTTGCTATATGACTTGTTTTGGCCAATGGATTCTTAATGGTCATGAAACAAAAACTTTTAAATGAGGCTGAATAACTGGACTTGGCCTCTGGTGTCAGAATGAGATACCTGGATCATATGTGAATCTTACCTGCAGCCTGGAGCCAACCAGCTAAACCCAATGTGACCAGACGATATCAGCTAAATGCCAGCTGACCTGTGCATCCACACTTGAGAGAAATAAATGTTTATTGTTATTAGCCACAATATTTTGGTATTGTTTGTGCTGCATTATTACCAGAGTAGCAATAGCTGACTAATACTAAATGAATATCTCCATATGGAGCTAATATAAGTATTTCAAATTCAACATTGGTTTTAACTCCTTTTGTACCATAGCTATGCTGCTTTGTTTCTCCCTACATTTTATTCCTTTTACATTTAGTTCCTGTCTTCATTCATGAATACATATAATAGTTATTAAGCTATACATATATATCTACAGCCATACCACCCTGGCATTTGATCTTGTCAGATCTCGGAAGCTAAGCAGGGTCAGGGCTGGTTAGGTCCTTAAATGGGAGACTGCCTGGGAATACTAGGTGCTGCAGGCTTGGGAGAAGGACCCAGCAGTCCACTCCCAAAACAATTAGCCATCAAAAACCCTATGAACAGAAGAGAAGCACTGATAATCATGCCTGGCATGGCACAGTGTCAAGGAATGTTTTGTTCTGTTGTATATAGGGTCACTATGAGTCGGACCTGATTCAACAGCACCTAACAACAGCAACAAACTATATATAGCTGGGGAGCATGAAAAACAAATTTACTACTGGGACCAGACTATCTAGTCCTTCCAACAAAAAATCTAAAAAGCACCCAAGATTCTTTTCCTTTTAACTTTTCCTTACTCCTCACACACTATCCTTCATAGCTTATCAACCATAGTTATAAGAAAGGGAAAAGCATCTATCATTTATTTTTCTAGGGAAGCTTAGATTCTGGAAATTGGAGCGAGTTTTGTTTTCATCCACAAGGTAATGACATACTTAAACCAGTATTAGATATTTAGTAGAGAAATGCAAGCTTGGAGCTACATGGAAGGAGCAAACAGCTGAATTGTATGGCCTAAAACTAAGGGAGAGCAGGGAGGGTCCCAAGATCGATATGGGCAATTATAAGACTTTGGTAAAGGGGGTGAACAAGAGGAGAAACAGCAATTGTCTAGAGGATGAGAAGAGACAGGAATTAGGGAAATAAATGTTGCATAGAAAAAAAATTTTTTTTCAGTACTAAAGGGTTGAATGCAAATACTTTGCAAGTGCTCTACCACTGGGCTGCATCTTGAAAATGTTTTACCTTAAGACAGAGCCTAATTTACAGAGGCTGCTTCTGGGTTTGAACCTGCAATCTTCCTGCATAGAAAGGTTTCTTTCTTTCTTTCTTCTTTCTTTCCTTTTTTTTTTTTTTTTTTTTTTTTTTTTTTTTTTTTTTTTTTTTTTTTTTTTTTTTTTTTTTTTTTTTTTTTTTTTTTTTTTTTTTTTTTGTGGTACTGAGGGTTGAACCCAGGCCCTCACGCCTGCATGCTCTGCAAGTGCTGGACCACTGAGCTGTACCCCCAGACCATTTTTTTACTTTTTGAGACAGGGTCTCACTAAGTTACACAGACTACCTCTGGTCTTGAACTTGCAATCCTCCTGCCTCC
>VMDO01020903.1:0-14639 GCA_007922755.1 Pedetes capensis
AAAGAATTGATGCTTTTGAATTGTGGTGCTGGAGACGTCTATTGAATATACCATGGACTGCCAAAAGAACCAACAGATCTGTCCTAGAAGAGGTACAACCAGAGTGCTCCTTGGAAGCAAAAATGGCCAGACTGCATCTTACATATTTCGGACATGTAGTCAGGAGAGAACAATCCCTGGAGAAGGACATCATGTTTGGGAGACTGTCAGGTCAACGCAAAAGAGGAAAACCCTCCACCAGATGGATTGACACAGTGTCTGCAACAATGGGCTTAAACATAAATAAGATTGTTTGCCTGGCACAGAATCGGCAAGTGTTTCGATCTGCTGTACATAGGGTCACTATGAGTCGGACTCGACTCGACGGCACCTAACAACAACAACAACATCTTCTGATAGGGTGACTACGGGTCTATTTACATTATTTTTAGATCTGCACATTTCTCCAACTTTTAGGCACTTGGTTAATCTATCTAAAAGATGACCAGCCTTGAGAAAATGGGATGCTGCCAAGTCTAATTTGGAGGATCGTCCTTTTATCACTGAGGGCTCTAAAAACTCATAATGTAATCCAAAAAAGCCCCTCGCCCTGTGTGCCATACAGAAATTATGTTGGCTAGAAGAGGTAAGGAAGGTGCAGACAGATTACAACTGCTGAGGCTGGCTGAAAGGAACATCTTCAGATATAACGAACAATACACTTATATATAGATAGTTCAGTCATCAAGTACTTTCCAGGTTCCACACATTTCAAAATAATCTCTTAAAATTATCGCTGCCACTTGAGTAGGACTCTCAGAAAATTACATGGCCATCAATTTATTCTCTAGCTTTTAAAATTCCATCACCCATTTCCCCAAGGTAACAGCCTTTAATGTCTTAAATCTCCATAAAGGAAGTCACATTTTCGTTATATATTACATTAATACTTTCCTCAATTCTTTAGATTAATTTATAAAGTGTAGACTTTTAGTTCATATTAATGTAGTGTCTGATTTTTCTCTACCTCATTTAAATTGTTTTATTAGCAAACTAGGTGTCAATATTAAGAGAAGTCCAGTAAAATACTATTCATTTACTACAAATTGTGTTCCTCATTATGTGAAGAAAAAAACTGTGTTCCTAAAATTTTGAGGTTGCAAGTTTCTTTTCTCAAAGTAAATTTTACCAGAGTATTCAGTTTCCAAGTTTATAAATTAAACACTTGCTACAAGTATGGATTACACCTCAACATCAAAAGAGCAAAAAATCCTTACAACAGGGTCAGTAAGCAATTTCATGATAAATGGAGAAAAGATTGATTGTCCAAAATTTTGCTTTATATGGTTATACAATCACAACCCAAGAAATCAAGAGACACATATTATCTGGGGAAAAGTTCTTGCAAACTTTAAAGTTTTGAAAAGATGTCACATAGAATATAAAGGTGTGCCTGACTCATGCCATGGTATTTTCAGTCACATCAGATGGTTGTGAAAGCTGGATGTTGAATAAGGGAGACAGGAGAAGAATTGATGCTTTTGACTTATAGTACTGGAGATGAATATTGAATATACAATGGAATGCCCAAAGAACCAACAGGTGCTGGGGGTTGAACCCAGGGCCTCTCGCTTGCATACTTTGCAAGTCCTGGACCACTGAGCTGCACCCCCAGCTCATTTTTTCACTTTTTGAGACAGGGTCTCACTAAGTTACACAGACTGCCTCTGGTCTTGAACTTTCAATCCTCCTGCCTCTGCCTCCCAAACCGCTGGGATTACAGATCCATTCTTGAAGAATGTGCAACCAGAGTGCACCTTGGAATCAAGAGTGGTTAGACTGCATTTTATATATTTTGGACATGTTATTAGGAAAGTCCAATCCCTAGTGAAGGATATCATGTTTGGGAGAGTGGCTAGTCAACAACAAAAAAGAAGACCCTCAACTAGATATATTGGTATAGTGTCTGCAACAATGGGTTTAAATCTAATAAAGTTCATGTGCATGGCACATTGTCAGGCAGTGTTTCATTCTTTTGTGCTTTGGGTGGCTATGAGCTGTATCTGACTCAATAGCACCTAACAACAACAACAACAGGTCTTTTGTAATAGGATGACCAAGATGGCTATTTAATACATTGTTTTATACTTCAACCACATCAGTTTCAATACTATTATAAACTTGCATCCCACAAACCTTAAAATTTCAGTTGAATTTCTCTTTCATCATATGCCCAAGTGTAAATCTAGTAAAACTATGTAAGACTGTTGTTGTTAGGTGCCGTCAAGTCGGTATCCGACTCATAGCGACCCTCATAGGGTTTTCAATGGCTGAGTGCTTCGGGATTGCCTTGGGAGTGGATTGCCGGGCCCTTCTCCATGTAAGGCTAAGCTTTGTTAAAGCAATTGATTTCTAGCTGGCTCTCCTTTTCTTTTTTTTACCTAAAATAAGTTGGGGAATGTCAAGTGAATAATTTGAGCAGTTCATATTGGCACTGGAAAAATTTGGAGTACTACTTATCCCAAAACTTTATGCAGCTATATCAGAGACTAGTTCATCTCCAAATTCCTGTTTCCGTCATATACATATATATTTTTTCCCCCTAGGTGAGTATTTAACTACTCAGAAGAAAAATACATTCTACTTCTCTTCTTGCATTAGATGGGGCATGTAACAAAGGTCTGCCAAAGAACATAAAGAGAACAACCAGGCATAACTCCTAGGATGGAAGAGACTGTCCCTTCTGCCCTCTGTGTGGCTTCGTGCACTAGAACACATTATGATGCTTGAGCCTTGCACAGCCCCCGTGCCCCATACAGTGATGACTAGAATATTAGTTAATCATATGGCCATTAGTTCAGTTAAGATATATGCTTAGGTAAAATGCAAAAGTTTGTAGTTACCAAGATAATCTGAAGAAATGTACTTCTTGGATTCTGCGATTTATCTTATGAATGTGTTTATTTTAGGGTATATCAGAATATTCAAGCACCTCAAGTCTACAACTCAAATTGTGTTATTAGATAGCATAACAGGCAATCAGGAAAATATTTTGTCAGAAATGCAATATCTAAAAGAATATTTCTTTTCTTTTTAAAAGAATCTTCTACTCACAGAGCTTTCTGTTCAATACACTAGACAGTAATCTTACATATAATTCCACATAAATTCATGATACATTGGTACCAAATAAAGCTACCAATATCAATGATACACAAAATGTTCTGTTTTTTTTTCCTCTTCTTACATCCATCAAAAAAATATCTCATGAGAGCTCAAATAAATTCATCTACATTTTGTTGAAGCCATGATGGATATTGATATAGGAAATGAAAGAGCTGATGAAACTGAAAAGCCTATTAAACTAGTCAATCAGATAAACCACAGACATATCTTATGAGTCAAATGAAGCTTAACAAACACTCATAATTCGTTATCTGAATCATGAGAGCTGAAAAGGTTATTCACTAGCATTTAACCTTGGTGTCAGTAACAGAACATTTCTCCCTCCAGCATCACTACCTGGAATACACTCAGAGCAAAGGGGAACTTTTTTTCCCCCTTATTTTCTAGAATACTTTATCCAGAACACTCCAGAATATACTTTCCAAAAGTGAATCATCCTTTGATGAGTAAATTAATCATAGCAAAAGTAACAGAAAACTAGAATTTTATTTTAAATATCTTAAATGTGTGCCTGCAACATAACCAGCTTTCATTATTTGCAGAATGGTTAAGAAGCAAGTACCAAAGTGTACAGACATGGATAAGTCAAAAGCTTAAGGAAAATTGCTGTCTGCCATGACACATGCCTGTAATATCAGTGACAGGAGGCTGCGGCAAGAGGATCCCAGGATAGAGACCAGAGCCTGCACAACTGAGCAAGATCCTGAATCAAAATGAAAAATTTTAAAAGGGGGCTGAAGATGCAACTCAGTGGTAGAGCACTTGCCTAGCATGAGTAAGGCCCTGAGTTTAACTTCTAATACTGAAAACACAAGTTTAAGGAAAATTTACATGAGAAATCAGATTTGATAAATAAGCAAGGAATCAGATTTGACAAATAAGCAAGGATTAAAGTCAAGAGATAGGACTCTGAGAGCAATGGTAGTATCTTATACACATTATCTTGCTTAATCCTCCCAACTACCCCATGAACTCATACTCTCCTCCCCATTTCAGAGATGAGAAAACTGAGCTGTTATAGGATTATGAGTTTGATCAATGTCACACAGCATTCCAGAATTTCAATCATTATGATATAATGAATCAGATTAGCAACATTATTGATTATAATGAATCATTGAATCAATGAATCATTATTGATTATAATGAAGCAACATTATTGATTATAATGAATTAGCAACATTATTGATTATAATAAATCAGATTAGCAACAAGGTAGATAAAAATTCACAAAAATCAAACCATTTTATCTTAATCATATTTGAAATGACTAACAAAAATGTCAAAGTTCAGTTGTTTATGTTATGTAGAATTGGCCAGAGCTCTTCCAAAATGGACTGTAGTACTAAACATCAGTATAGCTGAAATCTATAATTAAATATATTGTCTTAGCAATTTCTTACTTTAGTTAAAATAGAAATGAAATAACTACTCTTTGAGGAAATGTTCAAAATAATCAAATAAATTAAGGAAGTGCATTAGTCTTTTCCAATTATGATAACTCACAATTGATAGTAAAGCTTAATACTCACCTTGTTGTTTGTTGTTAGGTGCCATAGAGTAGGGTCTGACTCACAGAAACCCTATGTACAACAGAACAAAACACTCCTGGACACTGTGCCATGTCCAGCACTGCACCAGTGCTTCTCTGCTATTTACAGAGTTTTCAATATCAGATTGCTTTGAGAGTGGGTTGCCAGGTCCTTCTTCCATTTTTGTGCTGGGGATTGAACCCAGGGTCTCAGAGAGCATAGGGCAGGCACACTGATATGGCTGCAGGTTTAGGAATAATATAGAGCAGATATTAACTTTTAAGTAAAACCTCATTCTGTTTTGATCCAATCCACCAGGCAAATGCTTATTCTGCACTTACCCTCTGTCTCATTACATAGTCAAAGTCAGAATGGTTTTGGAATGTGCATTTCCCTCTGTCTCATCGGATGCTTTCACAACCAAATTACACCACCTAGTTCATCCAATGGGCTGGGATTTAGCTCAGTGGTAGAACGCTGCGCTGCAGTCTCTGAGAACCCAAGTTCAATTCCCAGCACCGCAAAAATAGGAAAAGGGCCTGGCAATCCACTCCCAAGGCAATCCCGAAGCACTCAGCCATTGAAAACCCTATGAGGGTCGCTATGAGTTGGATACCGACTCGATGGCACCTAACAAGTTCATCCAAACATCACAGTGAAACCCTGGTAGTGAGTCAAACAGAAGAAGTTTTTTTTTCATCTGAACTGATTCATGAGGTTTGGCCTCACAAGTCAATTAATTTCTGTAGCACACGTTGTTTTCAGTGTCCTCCCTGGCCAATAACATAAGGGAAAATATTTACTTACTAGTTGTCACTTATGGGAGTAAGTCCCAAGTATTTTTACCTAGGATAAACTTCTAAACACTGGAAGAAACCAGTACAAAATGCATTTTTTCCCTAAGACAATATAAAGAAAAGATCAGACTTACTGTATTGTACTGAAGTTTGTCTCATGTCTCAGTATAAATGAGTTTGAATTACTGGAGTGCTGCCACAATCTGAAACACACAGATAATTTCTGCTCTCTGGACCAGATCCTACAGGTTTCAAGGAACACTTACACAGTCATAGGATCATTTCAGAAAAGGTTGATACATTTTAGCTCTTGCTTCTCTATGGTAACACCACAGTATTTACCAGTCCTCCTGAATAATATTTAATCACATATAAAATAGATACAGTAGATATTGTTCTGGTGAAAGTAATGAATGAATACATATTTCATTGATCAGCTTTTTCCATGTTTTTCCTTAACACTGACCCTAAAACAAAGCCCATTTTTGTTATTGCACACAGCAAAAGCACCAGAGAATGATTATCCTGTCACTTAGGAAATAATACGATTCTGTTGGTGATGGGAACTTAGCCTCTAGGTGCAATGTAGGATGTTATAGAAGACAGAATAGCTATTGACTATTATGAAGAAATGATGACTATTACTCAATGGAAATATGCATCTCTCTTAAAATGAAAACCAACCACAAACTTATCCCATAAGTAGAAAAAGGCAAACTTTGAATGGCAGAGGAACACTGATCTTATTTTAATTACTCCTGTTAACTTCTCCCTACTAAATACTTTTAAGCTGCCAACCATAAGTTAACATCCTGAAGAACTAAGAATGTAGCTCTATTGTAGAGCAAATAAGGCCCTGTACTTGATCCCCAGCACTAACAGAAAAAAAGTCAACATACTATTAAATTTATTGCTCCTTTCATCAGGAGAAAATGTGAGAATACACACACACGTATCTGCCACACACACAAATAAGACTCTAAGTCACCAGAGAAATCGCCAATAGGAAAAAGTTGAAGGGAGTAGAGGCTCTTGGGAGTCTGGAGAATGTTGGTCCTCTGATTAGATGACATCAGGAAAGTGTAAATGCCAGAACAGATGTAAAACTATCAACACATGAGGTAAGATTATATAAAATTGAGAACTAAATATGCTAAAGAACATGGCTTTACTGACATCTAAAACTACAAAATTAAAAGAGATACCCCTTGAAGGAAATAATTGAATGACATTGGATAAAAATCCATTCACAGGGATTCTTTTAAAACACATTTGGTCAAATAAAAATGAGTACATGGTAAAGAATAATATTACACTGACATGGTATGGACTAATTGTCTTCTTAGCTTTTCCTGGATGCAAGTATTTTTTTTCTTTTTGGCCAATTTTCAGTCTATGGCATCAATATTACAGTGAGAAACTATGTATCAAGGTACATGCTAGAGATTTTTAAATTTTCTTCCCTCTTTACTGAACCAGGCTATATTCATAAATTGCTGATCCTTTTCCATTTGAGTTTTATGTTTCAGCTCCAATAAAGTCTTGGGTGTCCTCACTAATATGCTAATGAATTTTCAATTGTGTACAAATGCAGAAGGAATGATATTTATCTAAACTAAATTTTGAATTCAATTTTGAATTAGTATGCTTTGAATTCATTACCTCTGTTTCTACCTTGACTTGGTTTCATTTTAGAAGAGTATATCTGTGCTTCTGGTGCAGAAGATTGAATATCTGAATAGAAGAGTTTCTTTATATTTTTATACATTTGTAATTATACAAATGCTTTAAAACAGACATATTTTAATGTCTTTAAAAACCAAAGGCTTGCTTCCGACACTTAAGCTCACTTTTTTCACCCCAGAAGACATATTTTTACTTTTTTATTTTTTGTGTATCATAAAAGTGGATTTATTGGTTTGGCTTACATGATGAGGCAGAGTAGATCTACACTTGCACCAGCAGAGACTGGTAGCCACTCAGTGCAGTAACTGGAAACCTGTAGAGTGTCCTTCTTCCTGGTGCAGAGGTCTAGAATCACCCTGGAAAGTCTAATGCTGACTCCCTGTGGAAGCTGAGGAAACTGTAGTCTAATGTCCACAGGCAATGGCACACTAACAGGGTTTTTAGCCTGTGTGCCACATGCACTGGCTTCCCTTCTTCTCCTTGCTTCCTCCTTACAGAGCCCCATTCATTGGGCTCAATCACATCAACTTCATTGCAGGTTTCTTCCCCTCAGTTACTGCTGGACCAGTCAATCCTCTCTGGAAATGCCTTCACAGACTAATACAGAGATGTGCTTCACTAATCCCAGGAATTCTTCAGTCTAGTCAAGTTGACTGGGGCTGGGATTTAGCTCAGTGGGTAGAGCGCTGCACTGCAGTCTCTGAGGCCCAGAGTTCAATTCCCAGCACCGCAAAAATGGGAGAAGGGCCTGGCAATCCACTCCCAATGCAATCCCGAAACAGTCAGCCATTGAAAACCCTATGAGGGTCGCTATGAGTCGGATACCAACTCTACGGCACCTAACAACAACAACAACAGTCAAGTTGACAATGTAAGCCAACCATGACAACCTCATTATTTAAAAGAAGGAAATTAAGGTTACAATCCCTTTTATGATGGCCCATTAAAATTTACATACTTAGGAATCAATCTAACCAAAGATCCTGGAGATCTCTACAAGGAAAATTTCAAAACATTAAATAAAGTAATCGCAGAGGATACTAGAAGGTGGAAGGACATCCCCTGCTCATGGATTGGGAGAATCAATATTGTAAAAATGGCTCTAATACCAAAAGCAATCTACAGATTTAAAGCAATCCCCAGAAGATATTTTTAAAAGGAAGCCTTATTGATGTAATTAACATACAACAAACTGAAAATATTTTGTGTGTACATAGTTACAAGTTCTGATATAATAAAGTCCATGAAATCATCACTACGATAATGATAATGGATATATCTATTAGTACCAAAAACATCTTTTCACTCATCAGTAATCCTTCTATTTTACCCTTTCTTGTCCACACTACCCACAAGCAAGCACTGACCTGCTATACTAAACCCTAGATTTCATACTCTAGAATTTTACAGAATGTATTCATACATAATATATTTTGTGTGTACAGGTGGGTGTGTGCTTCTTTCACTTAATGTAAGTATTTTGACATCCCTCCATCTTATAGTGTATATGGAGCTCATTCTATTATGTAGACATATGCTTATCCATTCACCAATTGAAGGATGTTTGGGTTGTTTTCAGTTGTGAGCTATTACAAAGTATCCAAGAACATTAAATACAAGTCTTTGGATAGACACATGCAGTTAGGCATGAAATGGTTAGATCCTATGGTAAAGATACACTTCATATCTTAAGAAACTGCCAAGCTGATCATATATTACAGTTTCACATTCCTGCCCAGAAAGTAAGAGGGTTCCAATGGCTCTACATCCTTGATGTCATGTGGTTATCGCCAATCATTTTCATTTTAAACTAAAAGGGGTATAATGGTATTCATCAAACATATTTTAGATGTGTAATGGCATTACATTTATTGAGATGATCACATAGTTTTTTCTTTGTGAGGTCATAAGTATAATATGTTACATTTATTTTCTACTATTAAATAAACCTTGCATTTTAATTTGCATATCTTAATGTCTAATGATAGATTTTGATTAAAATTATTTTGAATCTATAGATCAATTCAGGGTGATTTGAAATTTTAATAACAAAATGTCTCAACCATGAACTCAATATATTTTTTTCAATTTTAGAAATGCTTTGTGATTTATACTACACAAATCTTTCACTTTTTCAAATTTATCTGTATTTTATATTTTTTGATGCTCTTGTAGATACTATTATTTTTGTTACAATTTTTATAATTCAATGCTGGTATTTGTAAATAAAATGGGTTTTTATATTAATCTTTTACTCAGTAACCTTAGTAAACTCACTTATTAGTTGCAGTGATTGTGTTTGTATGTATGTATTCTTCAGATTCACTACATTAATAACCATGCCTGCTGTAGAAAAAAATGCAATTTTACCTATTTCTCCTCCATTTGGATATGTTCTATTTTTCTGCTCTGATTGCTAATCTAGTTTTTTCACTATTTAGTATCATGATAGCAGTAGGTTTTTAGCATGTGCATTTTATCAATTTTAGAAAATTACCTTCTACTCCTAGGTTTCTCTTCATTTTTTCAAGAATAAGTAATGTATTTTTTCACATTTTTTCTATATCTATTGAGATAGTCATATAGTTTTTCTTTTGTGATTTATAAGCATAATGCATTACATTGATTTTTCTAATATTAATCTAGCATTCTTTGTATAAACCCTATGTGTTTACAATGCTACCCTTTATAAATATTAAAAGATTCAACAGAAAAAGTTTATAACTTTGCATTCTCATTCATGAAGAATACTAGTGTACTGTTTTTTGTAATGTCTTGGTGATTTTGTGTCAAGATTATAATGGCATTACAGAATAGGAAATAGTCCTTCTTATTTCCTGTATGATTTTTTAATATTGGTACTATTTCTCCCTTCAATGCTTTGTAGAATTCACCAATGGCTTGGGAGTTCTTCTTGTAGGAAAGATTTTAACTACGACTTCAATTTCTTTAATAGGTGTAGGACTACTCAGTTTACTTATTTCTTCTTGCATTAACCTTGATAATTTGTATCATGCAAGGAATTTGTTCATTTTATAGTTGTTAAATTTATTGGCATTAGGTGGTTCATGGTATTCCCTCAAAATCCTTTTCCGAATTTCAAGTTTTCTCACTCATTACTGATATGGGAATCTGTACTCTTTATTTATCTTTGTGATCAATTCAGTTAGAGATTTAGAAATTGTTTTTATATTCTTAAAGAACCAGATTGAGGTTTTGTTATTTAAATTGCATTTATGTTTTCTATTTCCTTTATTTGTATTCTATTATTTCCTCTGTTCTGTAATTTTTTAGTTTAATTTCTCTCACTTCTACAGAAACTCAAAGTACTCACTACTGAGACAAGTTCCTCCTATGAACTCAGTGCCCTACGAAACTAGAGTTAACCATCTGTTGTGGGAATAGACACCATTCAAAGACTGAGTGCCCAGCTCTAGTACCACTATTCTTCTTGGTGTAACGCCTGCTACCCACAAATGGTACTCTCCAACACAGGATAATTCATTCTTTCCTGACAATCTTCTGATTTTTCTTTCTATGTGGCTACATGGAATGTCTCCTTTCTCTTCTGCCTAATAAATTACAGTCCACCCTTCAAGATTCAGCTAAAATAGTACTCTTCCATGGTGAGGACCCCATTAAACCCAATGGATAGGTCCTCTTTTAACATTACTTAGATCTGTGCTCATCCTTGATGCATAGTACTTGTCATATTTTGTGGAGTTTTAATTTTTTCAGGGTTTTTAAAATTTTTAGCTAGTGTACAACTTAATGGGCTTCCATATGGCATTTCCATATGTGCATATCATTGTATACTGTTCATGCTTATCTCCACTACTCTTTTTAATTTTTAAAGCTTCTGACTATGTAATCAACACTAAACTCAAGATCAAGTATCATATATTATTCATCTTTGAATATGTAATATCTAGAAGTTACCACAGTAGTTACTCATTAAATACCAAGTACTTATTTTATAGCCACTCCTGACATTAACGCTTTCTCTCAAATCTCATCTATAGATGTGTGCTATGAAAGCCATCAATTATAGATCAGACACCTTAATACCTCAATCTAGAGTTCTCATTGGATATTTTCCCTGGGGTTATCCTATTCTACTTCAAATAGTCTTTCCCACCCCTCTTATCTAATTGGATTTATATTATTCATTCTTTTGGAGTTATCTTCTCTATACCTTCCAAGATGAAATAAATAAGAAATATTAAAAAGTGTTTATTTCCTAATAGGAAAAAGCTTCAGCAATTTCCATACCATTCTTTCTTATGACAGTGCACAGGCATCTTTAAAACGGCATTAAGGAAATAACATTATTTGTATTAACAAATCCATAGCACATATTTTAATAGTCAAAATTTTAATTAGGCAAGGAAGGCACATGGTTTCTTTAAAATCTTATTATGTTTCAGAAGAATAAAGCCTTGTGCATCCTTCAAGTAGTACCAGGAAGACATTTCCTGCTCTGTAATTAGAGACTTGGATGGCAAAACTATTCCTTTGAAAAAAATTTGGTCAGACTGAATGTTAATCAGATAAACCAGATTTTAGGAGATAAGTAATTGCACTGATTTTTTAAAAAGTAATAGAAGAAATCATCTTTTGTTCCTTTAAAGACAGTACTTGTGTCTTTTTACAAAGTGAGTGCAACAAACAATGACATATCATAATTTCAAACATTTTTTACTCCAAAATTAATCTCAACCTTGAAACTCTCAAGTGATTTTTTGGGGAAAACTCATAACTATTTCAAACATTAGACATCACCTATTTTGTTGATCTAGGCAAAGAGCTGTAGTTTAAATTTTTTGGACTTTAATAACCAGTTGACTTCAATTAACCTCTCTTTGGTCTTCCCACTTTAGTTGGTATGTCCTCAAGAATGTTGGTGAGTGGTATTTTCAGAAATATATCCATCTGTCTTTCCAAATATACTTTTATTTCCTAGTTACCTTAAAACTGACAATAAACTTACTGAAATAGTTTGGCGCTAAAGAATCACATGAGATTCCAAAAAGGCAATTGCTAAGAATCAATTAAAGGGTAATTTTAATCTCTCTATTAAATTAGCCTGAGGGCTGGGATTTGGTTCAGTTGGTAGGGTGCTGCGCTGCAGTCTCTGAGGTCCTGGGTTCTATTCACAGCTTCTCAAAAATGGGAGAAGGACCTGGCAATCCACTCCCAAGGCAATCCCGAAACAGTCAGCATTGAAAACCCTATGAGGTTCGCTATGAGTTGGATACCGACTCAACAGCAGCTAACAACAACAACAATTAAATTAGCCAGAAATAATAGGTGAGGCTAAGCCAAGGGGAATAAAGCAGATATCAAGACTTTTACAGGGAATGTGATTTACCTGTGATTGTCAGTCATCTTTGGTTAGTAGCATTATTAACCATCCCCTACCTTTTCCCTCTTTTAATTTTTCTCATTAACTCCGCCTCCCAATCCATTTTTAGGTACCAGTATACCTGTTTTCTCAGAAGGGCCTGGCAATCCACTCCCAAGGCAATCCCGAAGCACTCAGCCATTGAAAACCCTATGAGGGTCGCTATGAGTCGGATACCGACTTGACGGCACCTAACAACAACAACAACAACATACCTGTTTTCTATGCCTCCATCATTTTTGATGCTTCAATACTGTCCCAATCCCAAGACCCCTTCCTCCGCATGATGTTGTTTCAGACCCTGGTTCTAACAAAGGTCATGCTAGAATTGGAATTAAATCTCAAACCAAACCATTTATTTAAATTCCTAGCATCTCAGAAATAATGAAAAGCCACTATTTTTTTTTAAACAGCCGGCATTGTTTCATTTTAATTGCCTTGAGACTTTCATTCAGGGCAACTTTCATTAGGTTTACACATAATTCTTTCTCTTGCTGCCTTAATTGTTATCCTACGTATTTATTTTGCCCAGTTATCTGTTAACTTTCAAAGTTATTTTTAGTCTTTGCTATTCTAGATTCACTTGAAATCTCCAGGATTGAAGAAAACATTTCTATTGTGTAATGTGCATGTTCAATCATTTCTTCTGAAGTCAGCTCCTTTCTCTTTCAATCCTTGTCTCCATCCTGCTCCAAATACTCCTTAAATTGGTGGCAAAAACTTGCATCTAATGTTTTCTTAGGAAAGAAGACAAAAGGTTCATTTATCTCTATGTGTGTGTGTGTGTGTGTGTGTGTGTGTGTGTTTAAAGGTAATCTTCTGGGAAGCCTGCCATTTAGGAAGATGACAGCAGTGAGTACTGAAGATGAAAACTAAAATCAAAACACGTAACCTGATATTTGAAGGACAGATGCAGTCATAAAACTTACAGAGGAATAAAACTTCACTAATATCTTCAAGTTATGAAAACATATGCAAATTTTATTTTGTAATAGAACCCTTAAATTTACATTATTCTCTATTTAGGAAATATCTTATAATCCTTTAAAAGTGATATAAATTTTTATTAATGTATTTGTATTTTTTTCCTTCAAAGTCTTTTAATAACTTTGTGCAGATTTGTATGTGTCTGCTCACAGTAATATGATATTTTAACTTCCCTTATTACATATGTACAATGTGTATGACATGAACAAAGGCCTTAAACAAAGGCTTGTGAACCTCATCTTCCTCTCCCACAACAGATGTGCAATTAATGTGTGCTCTTATTACTTCTTCACTTTGATTTTCACTTTCCCTGTGATCTCTCAGTATCTGGATGATCACCCACCCCCTCAATCTCTCTCGGATAACAATAATAAGAACTTACAAAATGATGATTACAAATAAAGATAATGTACTGTATATTTCAATGATGTTAGAAGGATTTTGAATATTTTCACCACAAAGAAATGATAGTGCTTAAGGACATAAATGTGCTTTCCCTAATTTCTACATCCTAGAGTATATACATATATCAAAACATATGAAATCCCATAGAAATGTACATTTACATTAATTAAAATGAAAAATGATCATGTATATAAATCATATTTTAGGTTAAGCATTCTCCTAAGTATTATATCTAATTTCTTTAATCCTCATATCCATTATATGAAGTTGTTGTTGATTGCCATAGACTTATAGCAACCCTATGTACAACAAAACACAACACTCCCTGACACTGTGCCATGCCCAGCACTATGTCAGTTATTCTATGCTATTCATATGGGGTTTTTTAACCTTCCAATCATTCTCTGAGCCTTTGTGGTGCTTTATTTTTCTGGATTGCACTTAATACTATCAAACCATAGTGTTATGAATTTCTTTATTGACAATCTTGCTATTGGAGTGCAAGTTCTATGAAATCTGGGACTTTTTCTTTTTTGTTTTTTATTTATAAATGGTGGGGTACAGAGTAGGAAGACTTTTGCTACATCCATTATGGAACTATTACATCACTTTTGCTTACACATTAATCATCTTACATATTTTACAGCACTGTATTTCCCACAT
>VMDO01020903.1:14739-36610 GCA_007922755.1 Pedetes capensis
TTCATATAAGTTACCCCTTACCCTCCCCTATGCTTCCCCCCTCCCCCCCATCTAAATCTTCTCTAACTTTTACTTGGTAATATTTTTCTATATGTCCTAAGGTTCCAGTTCTGTTTAAGATAGAAACTTTTCCTGTAGTGGTCTTTGTTTTTATCTTGTTAGAACAATTACATGCATTTTCTAGACCTTTTAAATTGACACCATTCTTATCTCCCCCCCCCCTTTTATTTTGATCCGACCGTTGAATAGGATTTTTCCTTCTTATAATATTGAATCAGCTCCCACATATGAGTGAGAACATGTGGTGTTTCTCTTTCTGAGCTTGTGTTCATTCACTTAAAATAATTCTAATTCCACCTATTTTGCTGCAAATGACCTTATTTCATTTTTCTTGATTGCTGAGTAGTATTCCATTGTATATATACCAAAGTTTTTTTATCCATTCTTCTGTTGAAGGGCACTTTGGTTGATTCCATATCTTTGCTATTGTGAAAAGATATGGTTTTCAATGGTTGCTTGTTTCAAGATTGCTTTGGGAGTGGATTGCTATGTCCTTCTCCCATTTTTGCAGTGCCAGGGATCAAACCCGGGGCCTCAGAGAGCACAGAGTAATACTCTACAAATTGTGCTAAAGCCCATCCCCATTATATGAAGTAGCTACTGTTATTATTTTACAAGTGAAAAAATAAGGCTCAGAGAAGAGGGAGAATTTGAACCTGAGGGTCTGGGTCTCTGAACCTGCTCTATGTATCCACTATACTGGCCTGTCACCGGGTGATTCACTATGGGTATGATCAGCAGTTTTTTGTTTCTTTGGTTGTTCTTGGAGTGAAGAACATAGGATCTCACACATGCTAGGCAAGTGCTCTATCACGAGCTGCACCACCAGCCCCTTTTTATTTTTTATTTTTTTTTTTTGAGGCAGTTGTCATCGTTGTTGTTGTTAGGTGCCATTGAGTTGGTGTCTGACTCATAGTGACCCTACATACAACAGATTTAACAGTATTCTTAGTGCTTCTCTGCTATTCATAGGCTTTTCAATGGTTGACTGTTTTTTGGGAGTGGGTTACCAGGTCCTTCTCTCAAGCCTACAGCACCTGGTGTTTCCATCCAAATACTAGCTGGTCCAGACCCTGCTTAGCTTCCAAGGTCTGATGGGATCAGACGCCACAGTCGTATGTGTGCAGACTTTTGAGACAGAGTCTCACTAAATGACGAGGCCTCTGGCCTCGTAGTAATGATCCTCCTGCCTTGGCCTCCTGAGTCACTGGCATTGCAAGTGTGTACTACAGTGCCTGGTTTGTGATCAGCAATTTTGGTTTTGTATTTATTTTTAATTTTTAAAAATTTCCCCAAAATTCAAATCCCAGTCCTCTGAAAAGATTTCATTGTGTATTTATGAAGTGAAAAGTGCAATTTTATAATATTTCTAAGATGATGTACTCCCTGAATTCAATCTTTTATTTACTTTCACATGAAAATTTCATTGTATTTTAAATTAAGATAGAAGTTTATTTAAAATTACATTATTTTCAAACAGTATAATACAAGTATATCATATAATACATAGTGTAGCTCTTGCTTTCTAACATTAGTCTTTGTTTTCAAAACATATGAGAAGAGCTTTGGTTTTTAAAAAAATCATAAGATCTCATGATCTTTCTGACAAGAACAATAAGTAAGAACTTCATATTATGATGAGGCATGATATGAGACCTTTACTAGGTCAATAATGTGTACTTAATTTGAACCTTATTTTCTACATATAAAGACAACCTAGGGTTTTTTTCAGTTACTGGTGAAAAAATATGTGTTTGAACACAATTCCTTAGGGCATCCACAAAACTTCACCATGTGTTAAATAGCAAAGGATACCTGTTGTCTCCATTTCTACCAGACACTCACTCTTTTAGTTCTTATGTCATCTTCATCTTATCAGTTCCTCCTGAAGACTCATAGCAAAAGATTCTGTTCTGAGCTATTACATTGTATTGTAATTTCTTTTATCCTTAAAGGGTCCTCCATTCTTCATGTTTCAAACTCAACTCATGATTTTTTTAAGCATTATACTGTACTCCAGACCTCATTTAGTGTGTGCATTTGAAATATTCATGTAACTGTTCTGTTCCTTTTATATGAATGTAGTATCTACAGGATTTTGAGAGTTAATTGATGAGGACTAAAGCATGTTTTCTCTCTCCATATCCAAATGGTAACTGGCAGTCCACAATGTTTATAAAATGAAGACATGTAATCAGCTTGTAGGATGACAATGATCACAGTCACTCTTAGTACCTTCATCATTCTCCAAAACAAGGGTTAATACCATAAAAGAGAAGGAAATTTCCTTTATTCTTTAAGAGGTCTTCATTTGTCCCCATTTCTCAATGGGAGACAATGTTTCTATTAAGATTTTCTTTACCTGCTCTTTTGTTTCTCAACTCCTATGTCTTCTTTTGTCATTATATTTTATCTTTCTTTCAATTAAGAATTTAAATAAAGGTTTTATCTCAGCAATGATTATAGGAATAAATGCTTTGTGTATTTAGCAGCAGTTTTATTTAAAAAATCAAATTTAAGAAAAAATCATGCGCTTATGTCTCCAGATCTTTCTTTCTCAATTTGAATCTATTTCATTTCTCATCAACATAATTTCTAAATGGTGGAGAACTTGTGATTCACAAGTCATCTAAGTCAGTGGATGGAAAGTACTATTGTACTTTCAGTACTTTCAG
This sequence comes from Pedetes capensis, assembly GCA_007922755.1. Lineage (NCBI taxonomy): Eukaryota > Metazoa > Chordata > Mammalia > Rodentia > Pedetidae > Pedetes > Pedetes capensis. Next base: position 17,475 of record VMDO01020903.1, read on the forward strand.
TAGAAAGTACTATTGATGGTTTAAAGAGCTATGAAGACATTTGAGACAACTGTGGACATTGAAAGGTGCCCTCTTTGCTTATGTCTGACAAATTTCCTTAAACCATAATGGAAGTTATATAAAATGAAAGCAAAATCCTATTTGGGGGTCTTCCTTAGGAATATTTTTTAATATCTTAATTTTTCTACTGAAAATTGAAATAATAAATCCTCTTGTGACAGGAAACAATATGAAATAAGAACTTTCAGATTTGGATAATAAATTAGTCATTGTGATGCCTCTCAACCAGAGACTGGACAGAATGGCACAATTAAGCCAAGAAAGAGACAAAACCTGGTTTAAACCTCTTGGTTAATTAAAGACAATTAACTTGTTACCCTTCGTCTATGGCCACAGTTCTAGCCCAGTTAAAGTAACAGATCTGGCTCTAAATCAAATTTTGTTTATATGAAAGTCATCTTCTACCCAAGAAAGATGCATGCCATGGAATTAATAGGAATTGAATTTCTTCAAGGCAATGTGTCAATAACCCACTTCTACCCTATAACTACAATGTTATCTGAGACTCTTCACATACATATGCAAAAAACATAAATAGAAACTGTTCTAACTTCTTGTAAATCAAAGCATATCCCGAATTACTGAACAAGTCCGAAACAGATTCCTTCTCTCATTTCTACTTTACTGACTTCTTATTCTCTTCCTATCTTCCTTTTCTCCTGGTTTTTCTCTAACTACTTCTTTCCTCCTGCACCGTTCCTTTATTTCTCTCCTTAAAATCAGCATTCAGTATTGGATGAAACATAGACTGCTGGATGAAAAAGATGCGATTTACTGATGGTGAGCTCTTGAACAAATAATTTATCTTCTTAAGACTTCAACTCTCTTATCCATAAAATGTTGCAAACAATGTGTACATCACAAACATCACCTGGATTAGCCAATGGTTATGAAACACTTGGGATGGGACAAAACTAAAAGGGTATAAGCTATTATTACAAAATATCATTTATTCATGGGTTTCTACATCACTTTCTTATTTTCTCTACCTTAAATATTGCACACAAGGTACTATACTAAGTTTTGTGTTGAGACCAGAAATAAATTATATTTCTTCATTCCATTAGCTTGCAATCTAGTAGGGAGGTAAGACAACAACAAATATGATAGAACAAGGCAAAACAGAAGGTGCCAAGTGTTCCAAGATAGTTATAAATATGACCCATTGGAGAGGAAGTTCTGTAGGAGCTGACAAGAATATCAAAAAGGACCAGTTTTTTAACCTTTTCTCTCCCTTTATTACCTTAATAGCAGTAAAACATGATAATTATTTAGTGTGTGTTGAACAATGTATCTTTGCTGAGCAACTCTGCCTAGTCAAGCCAGCTGCCTAGTCAAACCTCTTATTTGAAAATTCCTTTGTTTTAAGATAAGCTCTGTGCAACTGGTCTTTCTCAAAATGAAATATATTCACTCTGTTGACCTTCTGAATATTTGAATTCTGGATGAGCTGGATAAACTGCTGATTTCATATGAATCCAATTCATAATAGTAGCATCTCTCTTTAAGTGTATATTTAACATAGCAGGAAACCACAGAGTCCTAATATCTCCTATTTATCTTTATTATCAGCCATTGAAAACCCTATGAATAGCAGAGACACACAACAATAATGTTTCATCTGTTGTACATAGGATAACCACTCAACATCACCTAACATCTTTATTCAAGCTGCATTTTTCTTCTAGTACCATCTTAAGCCTGAAATGAACAAGCCTTTGCTTCTATTTTTGCTAATATAGAAGTACTTCTTTTTAACTTAAAAAAGGCTTGCTTTAAAATTCATAACTGTGTCTTCTATGTTATGACATATTAGTGTCTTTTTATATTATTATTAGCTGTTACTTAATTCTCAAAATGAGACAGATCAAAGGTACCCATCTCTCTCTGGGACACCAGGGCAGGAGATAAACACTATTAAGCATTGTTAAATATTATTAAGTACTGCTAAATGCTATTAGAATTATTAGTTCTATGTTAGACATTCATTAAGTCTTTATTATAGACCTTCTTTTAATGCTGTCTGTAAATGATTAAAACTGTCAAGGCCACCTCATAGGCCTTTCCTTTATGGCTGGCAAGCTTGAGTGGGGAGCTATCAACCAAGCAGCCCCTTTACTGGCAACCAGCCAAATTTCCCTCATAGAAGCCTGATGTTTTGGACACTTTACTTTCATTTGGATGACTTGCCAGCAGCTGTAGATGACCACAACCACAGCTAAAAACATGCTCTAGTCATGACCACTGAAGACAGCCTGCACTAATCTCTGAAATTAGCACTCTAAGCAAGACAAGATTTAGTAAACTCTACATGACTCTGCTTACCCTATTCTTACTCATGTCAGAGACAGAGCATTTCCCTAATGGTCCAAGAGAAGTCCCGTGACTGGTGCAAACACAATCCTTCATTTGCATGAAGGACTGCACTATAATTGGTGCAAATATAGTCTTTCATTTACATGAAGGGCTATGCTATGATTGGTGTAAACACCTTGCTGCACACCACTCCTGCCTATGTAACCAGGCTGTTCAGTTTACTTTTCCAGACAACTTAGACACCCTCCTGTACTGCCTCCTGGTTTTGTAACATTACAATATAATATAAGACTTTTCCCAAATGGTCTTTTCTTTGGCTACTTTTGATTTTTATTATAGCTAGAGAAGTCTGAGCTGTTAACACAAAATGGAGACTGTGGAGCAGCAGCAGCATCAATAGTGGTGGCAAGTGGTAGTGGCAGTAGCAGTGGCTGTAATAATAGGCAAGTAGACAGGTGAAGAATTCCAAAGAGTGACCAGGGCCAGAAAGAAGAGGAAGAGACATAGCAAAGACGACAAAAGACTGTGAAAGTATAGAGAAGGCTGTAATGAGCTGAAGACAAGGGACTGTGGGCCCTGGGAGCTGAAAGTTCTAGGGAGCAGCTAAGTCCTATATCTGGGAGTCCTGATACCCAAGGCCCAAGGCTTGTCAATGAAAGCCCTAGAGTCCAATGTTCAAAGTTTGAGAGAGATAATAACAGCTCATGCTGGCTGCTCCTGTCACTAACTTTTGCTAACAGTCAATGGTTATTTATAGTAGCCTCCCAATGCTGGACCACTGGTAATGAAAGTACAGAGCAAGAAACCTCCAAACTGAACACCTAGAGCCACAAGTCTCTGGCCTCTAGGTAGTCTTAGAACTTGAATCTAATAGCTTCTGAGTCTGTCAGCCCAACCCATAAGCTTTGGCAGTGAAGGGCTTAGGTCTGTCAATAATGAAAGAGCTATTTTCTGCCTACTCATAATTTCTATCTGAACAGAGCAAAAGGACCCTAGCCTCTTATAAAGCCTCTAGGAATCCAAAATGTACAATTTGTAGTTCATCAGACTTAGGCATAGGCATAGTAAATATATTAGAAAGGACTTTGTAATCGGAGAGACCTTAATTCAAATTTTATCTTCTCCCTTAATAGGCATTGGCCTCAAGGAAGTTCATTCATTCTTCAATCAAACATATTAACTGGGAGCTTATTATAAACCAGGCATTGTTCTGACAAATATAGCTGCTTGCCCCATCTCTCCTATTCATAGTTTACTAATCTGTAATAATCACAATATTAATCTATGAAAATGGAAAAAAATACGGTTCAAATTATTTGAAATGGAATGCTTCCTGGAGTCACTCTGTGAAAGCTGAGGTTAGTGTCAAATTCCGTATAGCATTATAATTTATAGATACAATATGAGATTAATAACAAGCCCATTTTAAAAACAAATTTTCACCATTTTGCTTTTTTCCAATGTGAAATAATAATAATTATTATTTTTGGAGCTGTAATATATATATAGTATGAGGAGAGAGGTAGAACATGTATTTTATGTCAGCTTATGTATATCAGAATAAGTACCACAATGAAACATAATTGCCATGGAACTTCTTGTTCCTCATTGCAAGTCGTCCTTGCTTTCCGATGTCAATTTATAAAATTCCCAACTGGTACAATGGGGACTGTCCAAAATATAAAAGCACTAACTTAGGATCGGGCTGGGATTTAGCTCAGTGGGTAGAGCGCTGCACTGCAGTCTCTGAGGCCCTGAGTTCAATTCCCAGCTCCGCAAAAATGGGAGAAGGGCCTGGCAGTCCACTCCCAAGGCAATCCCGAAGCACTCAGCCATTGAAAACCCTATGAGGGTCGCTATGAGTCGGATACCAACTCGATGGCACCTAACAACAACAACAACAAACTTAGGATCTCTTTACACAGCCAGCTTGTCTAGTGTATTTTAAATAAAGTTTGACTTACACCTGAGTTTTCAGAGTGACAGCATAAGATGAAAAAAAAACTTCCATATAACTTAGTCACTACAATCAGTTTGCTGTACTGTGGGGGATTGCAAGTTGCTATGATACTGACAGCTATGCTACTGGTATTACAGACACCGAAATGGCCACCCATTGTGGACAGGTTTCAGCTGAGCTGCCAGACTAACACAGCCTAGGGAGTAGGAACTGACAGCCCAATCTTGAAACAATTACACTGAAAGCCCTATGAATAGCAGAGACACACTGTCAGATACAGTGTTAGAAAATGAGATCCCCAAGTTGGAAGACACTCAAAAGACAATTAAGGAAGAGTTGCCTCCTCAAAGTAGAACCTACCTTAATGATGGGAATGGAATAAGGCCCCAAGAACCTCCATTTATTGATGTAGCATGACTCAAAATGAGGAGAGACTACTATAAATATTCATTAATAATTGGAACATGGAATGCACATAGTATTAATCTAGGAAAATTAGAAATCATCAAAAAGGAAATGGAGCACATAAACATTGATATTATAGGCATCAGTGAGCTAAAATGGACTTGGATGGGCCATTTCGAATCTGAAAATCATGTGATCTACTATGTTGGGAATGACAGATTAAAGAGAAATGGGCCTGCACTCATCATCAAAAAAGACATCTCAAGATTTATCCTAATGTACAATGCTGTCAGTGATAGAATAATATCCATCTGCCTTCAAAGAAGGCTAGTTAATAATATGATTATTCAAATTTACACACCAACCACTAAGGCCACAAATGAAGATAGGGAAGATTTTACCAGCTTCTGCAATCTGAGCTAGATCAATAAAGCAATCAGGATGTACGAATAATTATTGGTGACTGGAATGCAAAAGTTAGAAACAGAGAAGGTGGCTGAGTAGTTGGAAAATATGGCGTTTTGGTGACAGAATATGGTGACAGAAATGATGCTGAAGATTGCATGTTAGAATTTTGCCAGACCAATGACATTTTCATTGCAAATAGCTTTTGTTCTTTTTTTACCAATATAGATGGTAACTTGTAGTTGTTAGGTGCTGTCCATAGCGACCCTATGTATAACAGGTGAAACACTATTGCCAGTGCTTCTCTGTTATTCATAGGGTTTTCAATGGCAGATTGACTTTTGGGAGTTGGTTGGTAGGTCCTTCTCCCAAGCCTACAGTATCTGGTATACCCAAGCGGTCTCCCATCCAAATAGTAAACAGGCTCAACCCTACTTAGCTTCTAAGATATGACAGGATTGGATGTCACAGTGCTGCAGCTGCAGGCAAATGGTGACTATACACATGGAATTCAAAAGATGGAACATGTTGTTGTTGTTGTTGTTAGGTGCTGTTGAATCAGTGTCTGACCCATAGTGACCCTAGGTACAACAGGTGAAACACTATTGTCAGTACTTCTCTGCTACTCATAGGGTTTTCAATGGTGGATTGATTTTTGGGAGTGGGTTGCCAGTCCTTCTCCCAAGCCGACAGTATCTGGTGTTCCCAGGTAGTCTCCCATTCAAGTACTAACCAGGCCTGACCCTGATTAGCTTTCAAGATCTGATGAGATCGGATGCCATAGTACTATGGCTGCAGGCTAGATGAAACAGAGGAACAAAATTGACCATAATTGTGGAAAAAGCCAATGCAAAACCTCAATATCAAAAATTAGAACAAGACCAGGTGCCGATTGTGGATCAGACCATCAACTGCTCATATGCAGATTCAAATTGAAACTGAAGAAAATTATAACAAGTATAGGAGAGTGAAGGTATGACCTTGAGTATATTCAACATGAGTTCAAAGACCACCTCAAGAACAGATTTGATGTGTTAAACACAACTGATCAAAGACTAGACAAATTGTGGTGTGACATCAAAGACATCATTCATGAGGAAAGCAAAAAGTTATTTAAAAGACAAGAAAAAAGGAAAAGACCAAATTACATGTCAAAAGCAACTATGAAATTTCCCTTGAATGTCAAGCAGCTAAAGTAAATGGGAGACATGAAGAAATTAAGGAACTAAACAGATGACTTCAAAGGGCAGTGTGAGAAGACAAAATTGAATATTATAATGACATGTGAAAAGAGCTGGAGACAGAAAACCAAACAGGAAGAACACACTCTGTTTTTCTCAAGATTAAGGAATTGAAGAAAAGCTCAAGCCTTGAGTGGCAATAGTGAAGAATTGTGCAGGGAACATATTAAATGAAACAGGAAACATCAAAAGAAGATGGAAGGAATACAGAGTCATTATACCAAAAAGAATTCATGAATGAGCAAACATTTCAAGAGGTTGGCTATGATCAAGAACCAATGGTACTGAAAGAAGAAGTAGAAACTGCCTTGAAGTAATTGGCAAAACACAAGATGCCCAGAATTGATGTAATACCAACTGAGATATTTCAACAAACAGATGAAGTGCTGGAGGTGCTCATTCATTTATGCCAACAGATTTGGAAAATAGCTACCTGGTCATCTGACTGGAAGAGATCCATATTTGTGCCTATTCCCAAGAAAGGGGATCCAACTGAATGTGAAAACTATCAAATGATAGCATTAATATCACATGCAAGTGAAATTTTGCTAAAGATCATTCAAAAGTGACTTCTGTAGTATATAGGCAAGGAGTTGCAGGAAAATCAAGGTAGCTTCAGAAAAGGATAGGGAATGAGGAACATCTTTGCTAATGTCAAATAGATAGTACCCAAAAGCAGAGAATACCAGAAAGTTGTCTATGTTTTATTGACCATGCAAAGGCACTTCACTGCATAGATCATAAAAAATTATAGATAACATTGTGAAGAATGGGAATACTATAGCACTTAATTGTATTGATGAGGAATCATACATGGACAAGGAGGCAGTTCTTCCAACAGAACAAGGAAACACTGCTTGGTTTAAAGTCAAGAAAGGTGGGTGCTCATTCGGGTGGTATCTTTTCACTGTACCTCTTCAATCTCTATGCTGAGCAAATAATCCAAGAAACTGGCCTTTATTAAGTAGAACATGGCATCATGATTGGAGGAAGACTCATTAAAAACCTGAAGTAGGCAGATGACACAACTTTACTTGCTTAAAGTGAAGAGAATTTGAAACATTTACTGATGAATATTAAAGAACACAGCCTTTCCTATGGATTCTGCATCAACATCAACAAAATAAAAATCCTTACAAATGGGTCAGTAAGCAACTTCATGATAAACAGAGAAAAGACTGAGGTTGTCCAAGATTTTGATTTACTTGGTTCTACAATCAACACCTATGGAAGCAGTAGTCAAGAAATCAAGACACATCACATCAGGAAAAGATGTTGCCACAACCTCTTTAAAGTGTTGATAAGTAAAGACATCACATAGAATATGAAGATGTGCCTGACTCGTGCTATGCTATTTTCAGTTACATCATAATACTTTTGAATTATGGTGCTGAAGACAAACATTTACTATACCATGGACTGCCAAAAGAACCAGCAGATCTTTCCTAAAAGAAATGCAACCATAGTGTTTCTTAGAAGCAATGATAGCTGGACTGTGTCTTACATATTTTGGACATGTCGTAAGGAGGGACCAATCCCTGGACAAGGACATCATGTTTGGGATAATGACAGGTCAGTGAGAAAGGGAAGACCCTCAACTAGATGGATTAACAATGTTGTCAACAATGGGCTTAAATATAAAAAAGGTCATGCTCCTGGCACAGAATCGAGGAGTGTTTCCTTCTGTTGTACCTAGAGTCACTATGAGTCAGACCTGACTCAGTGGCACCTAACCACAACAACAGGAAGAAGCTTGGTTGACTACAAACACATCGACCTTGACAGAGGTAACACAATTCCATGGGTCCATAATAGATGCAACAAGGTAGACATAGATTCATCTCCTCATTTCATAAATGAGCACTAGCCCAAAGTTATAGAGAACAACACTCATCTACCTTCTCACTTTCTTATTTCTATGCAAGACTAGACAATAGGCTTCCTGGTGGGTCATTTGTGAAGCATCTGATCTAGTCAAAAGAAAAAATTTTAAAACAACTGCATCTGCCCAAATAGCATAAGAAAGCCAGATGAAAAAGACAGCAAACCAGTCCAGTCTCAAAAACAGAAATATGTTCAAAGAGGCTTAGTATCTCAAAACTTGCTTCTAAGAGAAAGTGTTAGTTTAAATAATTTTCAAATAATTCACCTTTAATTATAATATTCCTAATAGTTTAAGAGATGAGATTTTCCTAGAACTGGATAATCTTTACCTCTACTATGCTCTTGGCAGTACACATAGAGTAATCAGAGAATAATATCTGATGTGAAAATGACTGGGGTAAAACCTGGATAGTCTGAGTGCCAGGTAAAGTCTTGCACATCCACAATATGGAGTATGGGATGACCCCATGGTATTCCCAAATATCCATGGTCAAGGAGAGGTATTTTGAGTTCCACAGAAGATACACAGCTTTCCTTTATGACTACCACACTAGATTATCATTTAAATTCATATTTCAGAGAAAGAGTGATTCAACTCATCCATAACCAGTTACTATAATTTCTTACATCACTTTTCATTTATTTGAGTTGGAACACAAGGAGCTTTAGAAAGAATAAGTTTTATTCAAAAAATTTCTGAGAAAATTTATTTGCATGCCTTGATATGTTGGATATTTAAGAAATATCCAATAGCCAATAAGAAATACTTTGATCGAATGTTCAGAAGATAAAAATCTATCAAGGAATGAGTACTAGGTGTAGCTTACAAACATTTTGTCTTAGGTCTCACAGGGATCACAATGTAGTAAATGATGCAGGAACTCATAATGAAGCTCAGAGACAAACTGCAACTATACTGAAAGGGATAAACAATAATCTAAATCATAATCACTAGGCCATTAGCAGGCAATTCTAAGCATTGCAGACTACATATAGAGTGGATATCAGAGGACAAATGGATTAGCCTTCTCTCTTGGATTTGAAGAGATGCAGCAGGCTTCTTAATATTGATAAAGCAATTTGGGAGACTTTAGAGTTAGTGTAGAGAGGTAGCTACTCCAGATTGGAAAAAGAACGTGAACATAAATGCTGTGTCATACATGATAAATAATGCTAACTTCTATAACACACACCAAAGAAAACCAGTCCCAGTGAGTTAGCCTAATAAAACTTTGTTATACATGTCTCTTATGTGAACTCTAACATAAGAAAGTTCCTTATAATGAGTTTTATGTCATGTCTAGACAGCAAAGCAGGCTGAAGTTTGTTTCCTTGGAAAATACAATGTTGCAATAAACTTGGAATGTTTTATTTAAAACCTCTTATTGATATCCTATCTTGTGGTCATATCATTTATAACATGTAGCCTCCAAATATAGCATTTAGAGAACTAGAATAAAGAGGTCAAAAATATCTACATTCCCCGGGATTTAGAAATGACACATATCACTTTATTCATAGTCCATTGGCCAAGAACTAGTCATCAGGCCCCATTAGAAGGGGTAAATGTCAGAGATATGCATGAGTATCTGAACAGAAATTGCTCTCACCAGAAGTTGAAACATTTTTTTAAAAAGGAGGTTTTTGTTCTAGTGAGCAAGTTACAGAATAGGAACAGGAAAAGTAGTTTAAGTCAAATTTTATAGATCCTTAATAGCAAGCTATGGATTTGATTTTATCTCATAAGTAACTAAAGAGTGTAATATTCCAGAAGGCATAAGAAATGAAAGTATGAATGAGGCAAAGCTCCAGATGCCAGGTTATAAAAAAAAATGCTAGATGATACAGACAATTTCCTCTATTCTGTTTCTTCAAGACCCAAATTTTATGTTTAGTTTATCCTCTCTGTCCCTTAACCTGTGTGTGTGTGTGTGTGTGTGTGTGTGTGTGTGTGTGTGTATGTGTGTGGTATTCAATAACCATATACTGAGAACAAAGTACATTCAAGATATTGTTAGGTACTTGGAATACACTAGCAAACAAAAGAGACAAAAAACTGCTGTATGGCAGTGGAGAGTTTTGTCATTGTTCATATCCTTAAATATTAGCACAACCAAGATATTACACTCCTATGTGCATGCTTTCGTAATGAGTAATTAAACCAAAATTGTTCTAGCTTATATCAAATAACTTTCTCCATAGAGAGAGTGCATGAGTATTAAGAAAAGATAAATAATCATTAAAATGAATACTATTGAGTTAGGACCATAACTCAGTGGTAGAACCCTTGTCTAGTAAACCCAAGGCCCTGGATTCAATCCTCAGCACTGCAAATAATAGTAGTAGTAGTAGTAGTAATAATAATAATAATATTTAAATGAATACTATTGAGCTGGTAGAGAAAAGAAGTTTGCCTTTTTCCTAAAACCTTGATTTAAAACACCATGTTTTGATAAAACCAATGTGACAAAGACTGCAAGAAACAAACTTGTAGTTTGACCAATTTAAATTATTTTCTTGCTTCAACAAGGGGGAACACTTCAAAAAAAACAGTGAAATGTATCTCATCAAATAGAGGCAGGGTTATTGTAGGATTTTGGAAAAAAGTGAAGTACAGGTAAAATTTAAACAAAACAGTTTTGATTGGCTCAACACAAGACTTGACATAATGAGCTTTACGTCATGTCTGGACAGCAAAGTAGACTGAAGTTTGTTTCCTTAAAAAATACAAAGTTGTGATAAATTTGGAATGTTTTATTTAAACCCTTTATTGAAATTTCTGAAGATGAGTTAGCAATTCAGTTGTTTCAAAGTGATTCCAATCCCGCATGCAAATTGGACTATTCTATTCTTACTTATCATTTCAAACATAAAGATTTCTGAGAGTTCTATGATTTCATAAAACAAAGGAATTTGTTGGCACCAGCTTTTTGTTAATCAGCAAAATCATTTTTTTGCAAGTTTACAAGGTCAACCCTTCCCCTAGGCCCATATAAAATTGCCTTCTAAGAGGCGAAGGAGAGTTACAGTCTCTACTCACGTCCTCTACTCAATATTTCAAATATGCATTGAACACCTCTACAAATGGTTGTATACTACAAACAAGAAAGATCAACACAAAAACCCTGTCTTCATGGAACACACTCTCTCTTTACATAAAAATAAGTGGGTCACATTGCAGTACGCCCTTTAGATGGAATTTTTTTTCTGGCTGATAGAAACAAAACCAAATAATGTGTTGATATTGCCACAAATACAGGTCCAATAAGAAGAGCTGGCTTCAACTAGTAGTGTTCTGCATGGCCAGAGTCATAATAATATTGTAGATATACAGGACTGAAAAATAGTCTTAGCATTAAGAAAAAGGGAATTGTTTCCTATCCTTCTTTCAATTAGAAGGCCATCTCTCTTTGCCTTCCTTTATCCAGTTACTAATCCTCCTTCAAGACTCCTATATAGTCCCAGCTTTTCTGCTAATCTTCCCCTAATTACAAAAAATCTACATTGCCTTCTCTTATCTCTGAATTACTTTTGCAGTTGAAATCAATATTAACCAGCATAAACTCATTTTCCTCTAATTAGTTCATTACAAATGTTCTAAAGAAAGTAGGTTTAAGGACACATTTTCTGCAGTAAAATTGTTTTCTTGTTAATATGATAAGGTATAAATTATCAGCAACACATAATGTAAATCAGCTAGAGTTGATGTCCACCTTTGTTTCCAAAAAACTAGCTAAGAGAATTTCATTAAAAGTCTGTTGAATAGATGGATTGGTGGATAGATGTAATTCATTGCATACTTTGTGATAAGTGACTTCATGTTCTTTTTGTCAAATTATATTTTTGAAAGTGGTAATAAATTGTAGTTTATGCACTTGCAATCATTTCAAAGTCACTGAGCTGAATGGAACCCTGGATTCCTGACCTTTGAAGGAAAACCTACAGTTCATCCTTTACACAAGAAGGGTAATGAATGTTCTCCTTGAAAAGATGTAACTAATGGGCCAATCTGAGGGGAAGAAATAGCCAAATTCAGACAACTCAAGCCTCAGGAAGCGGAATAGAAAGAAAGTCTTAGGAAAAAGATTTTATTTCATACAAAATATTAGCGAATTTAGTCATTTTTAAAGGTTAATATAGTGAAATATAATTTAGGAGATCAACAAAGAGGGGTTGGGAATACGGACAATAATGATATGGTCATGGGATTTTTAGTGGGTAAATTTGAAAGATAAGTAGGAGGCATAATAACTAGTTTTCTGAAGCTGAAAACTGGATTTTATTATTAAAAAATAGATTTCAGTCTACTATAAGTTAATCATCCAAATTAGCAGTGAGGGCAATCAATTTTAATAGTGAGATCTAGCTTTTCACTTTTGTTAGTGCTGTAGACATGTAATATGTAAGTGCTGATTGATGGAAAAGACCTGATGCTCCTGATTATCATTTTGCCCTGAGATTGCCATGAGCCACATAGACTTGCTGAATGATTGATCAAATGCAGGTTTGCACTTCTGTGCACAGCCTTAGAAAAATACAGTCCCTTGCATGACCAACAGAATATTGAACCTGCAAATGCCCTTAAGTCTACATCAGTAGAAATCACAGTCACCTGGTTCCTATGAGATTTATCAATTCTATAAATGAAACACACTTGACCATGGATGATGTGCAGCACTGCACATCATCCTTCCCTTTCCTTCCCTTGGGCCCTTTCCTTCCTCCCCCACCTCTCCTCTCTCTGCTCTCCAGCTCCCAGGCTTTAACAACTTCATTTCTCATGTGGCCTAGCTGCCATGTAGTTGTTCTCCTTTAAACCAAAAGATATTTAGAGTTTAAAACGTTAACAATTTCTGAGGATTCCATAAGCATTTCTTTAAACCTCTGCTATACTGCCCATCCCATGCTTTTATTTATATGTATATTCATATGTGTAGGTATGAATGTATTTTTGAGACAGAGGCTTGCTGTGTACACAAAGCTGGCCTTCAACTCACAATCCTCTGTCCTCAGCCTTATTAGTAGCTGAATTATAGGCACGTGCCACTATACTCAGCTTTTCACATGTTTTTTTATTGTTGGTTAGAGATGTTTTTTCTTCTAGGCTTTTTAAAGCAGTATTTGTTCCTCCCATCCACTTTAACATCACTTCTGATGTCTATCAAAGTGCCATAAGAAGAATTGAATAAATGCTTACTGGATTTAATAATGCCAAGAAATTGTGCAATTTTCAAAGTCAGCAATTAAACTTTTTTGCTGTTTTCCCATCAAAGGTTTACATAGCTCAGAGGTTACCTGAAAAATCCCAAACTGCATCCTGAAACTATCTAATCCAAGAAAATGACTTCTGGCCATACATCTTCTAAGACGTCTTTGCCGCAACCAATTTGTGCTAAATTTATCATGCTATAATAATTCACTTCCTACTGAAACTGATTTAAAGCCCCAAGACAACAAATACTGAAACAGAAGAGACCCTTTTTATATTACCATGGTCAGAAGGAGACCTTGAGGGAACCCAACAGCCTTTTGGGAAGCAAATGAAGGGAGAATGGAATACAGAGGGAGCCACAGTGCATCTATCCAGTGTGGAGTTAGGGAAAAGAGCCAGGTGCCAGACTAAAGAAGAAAAGGAAAATCAGAAAGCAACAAGGAGTCTCAGCTGAAGTGCCTTTAGTTGCACTGTGGCTGCTATGATGTGCTGAATCAATTGAAAACATTTACTGTTTGTGGTCATTTTGACTTTAAGGAAGTGCCAGAAGCTGAATGGTGCCAGATCCAGCGAATAAAGTGGATGAGGACACATCATTTTTTTTTTTTTTTTTGGTGGTATTGGGGGTTGAACCCAGGGCCTCGCGCTTGCATGCTCTGCAAGTACTGGACCACTGAGCTGCACCCTCAGCCCATTTTTTACTTTTGTGAGACAGGGTCTCACTAAATTACACAGTCTGCCTCTGGTCTCGAACTTGCCATCCTCCTGCCTCTGCCTCCCCAGCTGCTGGGATTACAGGCATGTGCCACTGCGCCTGACTACATCATAGTATTTTTGACAGAAATTTTTGTACCAGAAGTGATATGTGACATGGAGCCATGTCATGATAGAGAATAAAACTAAAGACACTCACAAAAGAGGACTTCCAGAACTACTTTAAAAAGTGGCAATAACAATGGAATAAGTGTATTTGAAGCCAAGGGAAGTCTCTTGAGGGAGAATAATGACAATGTGTCTTTTACTGTAATAATATTTTTAAATTTAAATATTAACCATAGTTTTTTATCACAGCTAACCTAATAAGCGGGGGCTGGGATTTAGCTCAGTTGGTAGAGCACTGCACTGCAGTCTCTGAGGTCCTGAGTTCGATTCCCAGCACCACAAAAATGGGAGAAGGACCTGGCAATCCACTCCCAAGGCAATCCTGAAACAGTCAGCCAGTGAAAACCCTATGAGGGTTGCTATGAGTTGGATACCGACTCCACGGCACCTAACAACAATAACAACCTAATAAGCATGAAAGATGTTGATATAGCCAAACATAATTATAAGGTTATTTGTGATCATACCCAAATATTGTTGAAGGTAGCGAGTTGGAAATGTGTAAGTTCTCTGGTTTTATAGCAACTTGAGAAAATAGTTCAGAAAATAGTTGAGTGAAGTTCTCTAACAAAATTTGAAGTATTACTAATTTTATATCAAAACTTTCATGACCTAAGGCCCAAAGGTAGCCTACAGCTGTACCACTGTTACTTCTGATCCTGTCATATCTCAGAAGGTAAGCAGGTTTGGACGTGGTTAGTGCTTGGATGGGAGACCACGTGGGAACACCAGGTGCTGTAGGCTTGGGGAAAGGACATTGCAACCCACTCCCAAAACACAAACATCCATTGAAAACCCTATGAATAACAGAGAAGCACTGACAATAGTGTTTCACCTGTTATAAATAAGGTTGCTGCGAGTTGGACATTGACTCAATGGCACCCAGCAACAACAATAAGGCCCAAATGTACTGAAATAATGTCAGAATTTATATTAGGTAAAACAGAGGTATCTAAGACACCTGGGCTGGGACTTAGCTCAGTTGGTAGAGTGCTGCGCTGCAGTCTCTGAGGTTCCAAGTTCAATTCCCAGCACAGCAAAAATGGTTGAAGGGCCTGGCAATCCACTGCCAAGGCAATCCCAAAACAGCCATTGAAAAACCTTATGAGCGTCATTATGAGTCAGATACCGACTCTACGGCACCTAACAACAACAACAACTAAGACATCTAAGACACTGTCTTAGACACTAAGACAGGTAGAGCTTTCTTTAGATCTTTGTTAGCTCTGAACAAGTATATAAAGATCCAGCCTTTCTTTGGAGAGAGCATCCTTCCCATACCCTTTGATGCACAGATTATACTTTAAATTTATTGAATGTTCATTATGAACAGAGATATATTAAGCCCTCAGTGGGAACCAAGAAATGCAATAAAACACAATTCAATTACTCTAGTTAAAGTTACTTAGGGTTTCCTCATTAAGAGAATTTATACTGAATTTTTTCTAGATGCAACTTTCACAAAAGATTCATAAGGTTGGTGTTTTTAAAAATATATAGATTTCCACAAGGTGATTTATGTTTTCTAGAAGATAAACAATAATATGTCACAATGGTTCTACTCATTCTGCCAAATATTTTTGTCAGCTGATTTCTTCTAATGGTAGCTATATGTTTGACCAGAACACTGGAAATGACTAAATATAATTCATTCCTACTTATGTTTAACTGTTGAAAGTGAGGAAGAGGCTGCTGGAATGTGGATAGCTGATAAGATTTGAAATCTGTTAGTACTGGTATTGAATCAAATAGGTGCATTTAGAAGTCAGGATCTGACAGGTGATGGCATCACATTGGCAATCATTGAGCAGACTAATCTCTTAAGAGAGTAATTAAAATGAAATGCCACTCTAATCATTGATAGTCATTATGGATCAATGCTGTCTAAGGGCAAGTGGGAAGTCCATGCCTGATAAATATTGTTATGATGGTTCTTCAGTGGAATCATCATTGAAACCACCCTTCTCCCATTAGCAACACAAGTACTGAAGAAACAAGGCTGGCCCAGGCCTACACTGAGAAACAACCTGAAGTGCCACAGTATTTAGTATACTAGTACATCTCTGCAGTTGGAAACACCATAGAAATGTTAAAATAACCATCATAACAAAGACTAATGCATACAGAGTGATTGCTATGTGACTTTTCCAAAATATTTACATATATTAACTTACTTAATCTTTATAACAATCCCACATAATATCTACAGTTATCCTCATTTACAGATTATAGGAAAGTGAAGCATTAAAAAATAAGTAGTTTGTCCAAGGAAAATCCTGCATTTACCAGAATTTCTCCCAGAGAACTTATTCTCTGATTTTGGAAAAAACACTCTGAACAACCACTTGATGTAAGAAATAAGATTACTGTTCCTTTCTGAATCCAACACACACACACACACACACGACTTATTTGAAAAACAGTAAATGGTCATTATTCACCATTTCACGTGAATGTGTCATCTCTTGGCTCTGCTGAGAAGAGAAGGATAAACTTGTACCAAAGTTAAACTGGTGAGAACCATGCTACTCTTTTCACTCCACTTACATATAGAAATCTTAGATTTTGAGCGTGTAGATATTCCTATTGCCCCTATTTTTCTCTTGTTTGAAAATTCACTGGCTGAGGTCAAATAAGAAGGAAAAGAAATGAAGAGATAGAGAGAGAAAGATACAATTTCCACTGTCAAATATATTTTTAAGCTTCCCATTAATGCAAATATACCAATAGAAATTGCCCAATCTGAGAAATAAGAATTAAAAATTTTGAAAGAAATTGAACAGAATCTTAGAGGACTGTTGGACAAATTCATAAGTACTAATATATGTATAGCTGTAATCATATAAGAAGGGATAAAGAGAAATAAGAACATTTACTTAAAGAAATAATGGCTGGAAGATCACTAGATTTGATGAAAAAAGTATTTTGATACATGCGAGAATTTGCAGGAGTCCCAACAGGACAAGCACAAAGATATAAGTAGGTAAGTAGATAGGAAGATATATAGATAGATAGATAGATAATGATATATACAGAGGGAGAGATAATATTACAGGCGAGCTGCTGAAAGTAGAAGAGAAAATCTTGACACTTTCAAGAGAAAAATGGCTCATGACCTGCCATGGAACAATAATATGATTAATAGGTGACTCCTCATTAGAAACAATGGAAGCTAAAAGACAAAGGAATGACATATTCAAAATGCTGAAGGAAAAAACAATCCGTCAACAAAATAAAACTACCCTTCAAAAATGAAGGTGAAACAAAAACAGTCATAGCTAAATTTAAAAATAGAGATAATTCATTTCTAGCAGATCTGCCTTACAAGAAACACTAAGAAAAGTCAGGGTAAAAAAAAAGGTATCAGTCAGTAACTTCAGTCTTCAGGGGGGAAAAAAGAGAGCATAATAAATGGAAAATATTGGAGTAAATGTTTAAAAGTTTCACTCTCTTAGTTGCTCTGAAATACTAAAGTTTGCATAAAGCAATAAGTATAGTACAGTTAGATTAAATATATAAAGTAGATGTTGTTGATGTTAGGTGCTGTCGCATCATGTCCAATTCATAGCGATCCTCATAGGATTTTCAATGGCTGATTGTTTGGGGACTGCTTTGGGAGAGGATTGCCACGTCCTTCTCTCATTCTTGCAGTGCTGGGGATCAATCCAAGGGACTAAGAGAGTGCAGAGCAGCACTTTACCAACCAAACTAAACCTTGGCCCATTAAGTAGATAAGTGTACTTTGTTGTCGTTAGGTGCCATCAAGTCGGTATCGACTCATAGCAACCCTCATAGGGTTTTTCAATGGCAGACTATTTGGGGATTGGCTGGGAGTGGATTGCCAGGTCCTCCTCCCATTTTTGTGGTGCTAGGAATTGAACTTGGGACCTCAGAGACTGCAGCGCAGCACTCTACCAACTGAGCTAAATCCCAGCCCAATAAGTGTAGTATATATGATAATATATGTCTGTCAGTTTGCCGCACTGTGGGGGCTTGTGTGATATGATGAGGCTGAGAGCTCTGTGACTGTAACCTTGGACATGAGCAAGGTTACCCATGGTGGACAGGTTTTCAGCTGAGCTTCCAGACTAAGACAGACTAGGGAGTAGGACCTGGCAAGCCACTCCCGAAACAAATAGTCATTGAAAACCCTATCAATAGCAAAGAAACACTGTCAGATATAGTGCCAGAAAATTAGGCCCCCAGGTTGGAAGGCACTCAAAAGTCTACAGGGAAAGAGTTGCCTCCTCCAAGTAGAGTCTACTGTGATGACAGAAATGGAGTAAAATCCCAGGGTGCTCAACTTGCTGATGTGGCACAACTCAAAATGAGGAGAAACAACTGTAAACATCCATTAATAATTGGAACATGGAATCTATGCAGTATGAATCTAGGAAAATTAGAAATCATTAAAAGAGAAATGGAGCACATAAACATTGACATTCTAGGCATCAGTGAGCTAAAATGGACTGACATAGGCCATTTTGAGTTAGACAATCATATGGTCTACTATGCTGGGAATGATAAACTAAAGAGAAATGGGGTTGAGTACATCATCTAAAAAGACATTTCAAGATCTGTCATGAAGTACAATGTTGTGAGTGATAGAATAATATCTATATGCCTACAAGGAAGGCCAGTTAATATGACTATTATTCAAATTTATGTACCCACCACTAAGGCCACAAATGAAGAAAGGGAAGACTTCTATCAGCTTCTGCAATCTGAAATAGATCAAACATGCAATCAAGACATACTGATAATCACTGGT